>JAJMGF010000016.1:0-296293 GCA_030568495.1 Suhomyces chickasaworum | reverse complement strand
GAACCGGGGTTGTTTGGATCAAAACCAAAAGTGATAACCACTACACTATACAACCGATAGTTGTACCAGAAATTTTTCCCCTAATCCTCGTTGGTACTATCCAAAGAAAGCCATATCTCCAATATGAAGGCCTTTCCTGATCATTAAACATGAAAGTTGTCAAGATCAAATGCTTTATTTTCTGGAATTAAGTTTCGATTACCAGCTTTTTCAGCTAAATTTCAATACCATATGAATAAAATAGTCTTATAATTAGTGTGGTGATAGAGAAGCATCAATAATTGCAACCATGTCAATTTTAGTATTGCTGATTTGTTATTGTGCTACTTTCCGTGGTTCGTTAGTGAACTTCCGTGGTGTTTCGGCATTTCCTGTTGTTTTCCTAACATTTCCTGTTGTTTTCCTAACATTTCCTGGCATTTCCTGGCATTTCCTGGTATTTGGTAGCCGTATATAAAATGCAAAATCCACCCATGGTTCCATATCAACTAAGCCACCACTCTATCAAGTTTTAGCGGATTGAAAATTAAAATTAAAAATATATATTAGGAGCTAGAATGATTGCTTGTTTTCTTCAATGGCCTTTTAATTCCGTGAAAAGTAACAAAAATGGTGATAATTAGTAGAGTGACAAGGAAATAGTAAGATAATTTAGGAAGAGTAGTAAAATAGTAATGAAAAAAGGGAAGAAGAACTAGTGAAAATCGATGAAAATTGGTGAAAATTGGTGAAAATTGGTGGAATTATTGAATTGTGGAGAAAATTTTGAATTGTGAAAGGGATCTTACATCAAAAACATCCAACCTATTTTCCTCCTCTCTTTCTACAAATTCTCTTGGCTCATGTAGACACGTCTCATTTTAGTAAAATTTTATAGTACATCACCTCATTTGATCGCGAAATAAATTCCATCATCAGTAAACTTGCGACTATCGATACCGTTCTTTATGTCTAGACTCCCCAAATTAGCCCGAGTTCTCGGTACGGCGGTGATTTTACTTACCATTATCGTCCTCGTGATAAGAAAAGGTGACGTTAGGTACAATAATTGGGACCAACTTCTTAGAAATAGTTCACCCATCACTTCCAGTTCTCAAAATACTGTCCCTGAATCTGTGGTAAATGACCAAACTTCTGAAAATAAACAAGCTGAAAAACAAAGTTCTTCAGATCCCTATGACGATTTCAGCAAGGCACAACCTGATGAAAAAGTACATTATGAAGATGGACACGGAGATGTTCCACATGTTTCAACCCCTGTTCTGACCAAACCTTTTGAGGAACAATCTACCACATCTCCTCTGCAATCCCAAGATTCATCCAAAGCAGACGTGCCAAAATTGGGATTAATTCCTGAAAATTTACCCTCAGAACCCGCCACTATGGAACACAAGCCTTACCCTGAAGTTCCAATAACGGAAATCACCCAATCTAATTTCCGTATTTACTCACATAATGTCAAGAATGGTGGTCATTCTGATCTTGTACCCTTAGAAAGACCTTGGGATGAAAGAGTTGATGATATTGTTGCATCCATTAGATTCCATGCTACATCAAACACGATTGTCACCCTTCAAGAAGTCTACAAGTTTCAATTGGAAGAGATTATGGAAAGATTGAATCGTATTGATGACTGGGAATGGTATAGTGTAGGCCGTCTTGATGGTAAAGATATCGGGGAATTTGTTCCTATCATCTATAGGCCATCAGAATGGGAGTTGGTTTTTAGTGACTCAGTATGGCTTAATGATAAAGATCCTAAAGTTGCCCTCGAAGGATGGGATGCCAAATATCTTCGTATTTTATCATACGTCACTCTTAAGAACAATGAATCTGGAAATCATCTTAACATCTTCAACACTCACTTTGATCATGTGGGACAAAAAGCACGTCAGGGATCAGCTCGTCAAATCATTCAAATCATGTCAGAAATTAATCAATGGCCATCGATTTTATGTGGAGACCTTAATTTCGATCCTGAAGAAGATACTTATAATATATTCACTGACCTGCTCAAGGATACCAGAACACTCGCAACCAACGACAATCGTTATGGATACACAGATTCAAGTGTTACTGGATTTAGTGATGAAGTTTTGGCTGCTGGTGGACAAAATATCGACTACATTTTCGCTCCAAAGTATACCACTTCTATTAATGAAGAATGTATGGATTCCATCCAGTTCACTTTAAAGTCATGGGCTTTACTTCAGTCCAAGTTTGGTGAATATTATATGAGTGACCATCGTCCTTTGGTGGCTGATTTTTATATGGGACAATGTTCAATTGAGACTCATCAGCGATTAAGAATAGTTAAATGAAGATAAGAATAGTCAAATGAAAGATAAAAGAACCTTATGGAATGCGAATAGGAAAAGAAAACATCGATCACCCTAAAATCAGTTTAAAATCAGTTGATTTCTTTGGTTTCATTGGATCGCGTTGCGTTATAGTTTATTGTGGTCATCATAAATAATGGCCCATGGTTTCAGTCCCTATATTGCAACTTCATATCTATCTTCAACCAAAAACATAATGCAATTACTGGTAGAAACACCATTTGCAGATTCTAGACCAGGAATGAAATTGGCAATGTACAAAGTTTAAAGTTTAAATAGAACCTGGTTGCGCTAAGGCAACCTCAAACTACCTTACCCGTAATCCTTTATCTGATATAATAAGAGTCCGCCATTCTTGAGTCATCGGTGTTTCAGTCGAGATCTAAATAAGATCGAAAATGTGTCAACTCTCGAACTTTGTCCTCTCTAACACTGTCAACTCTTTCTGTCAACTCTGTCAACTCTGTCAACTCTGTCAACTCTATGTCAAATGTTTGTCAACTCTCTGCCCTTGACTCTTTGTGAACACACCGTCAACACACGGTCAACTTAATAATATCTACTCTCTACTTGCTGTCCCATAGGCCATAGTCTCGCTGGTCATCGTCAATTGCCAGCTTCCTCTCTTAGGTTAGTGACTTCAATGATGGCTTGCTTGACACCATGGCCAAATGCGGAGGTTTGAGCGGAGGTTTGAGTGGTAGTTTGTGGTTTGAGTTCACGACATTTGTTCCCGTGAGTTCCATGAGGCACAGCAGTCCCGAGTCATTCTTGTTGTTATCAGTGATGATCGGAGGCTCAGCCAAACCATATTCCATATCACTCGGTCCGGATCCCATTCGCCGGTGGAACACCGAGAACTGCATAATGACGGAATCGCGCGAAGCATCCACCAGATTTCAGCTTCTGGGACTGTATAGAAGGGACCTGCCACTGGCGTGCTATTGTGCTTCCTTTGCATCAATAGGAAAAAGTACGCAACACAGAAGAGGAACGAGGGTGAATGTTCAAAGCTTGGGACGAGTGTGTCCCTAAGAATATTTGCATTATCTCGGGACTTTCCCTATTCTCTAATTTGATTCTTCGACTCTGATTGGTTGGAATGCTTGTGGTTTTATGCACACTCCCCTCTTCCTCATGCGTCCTGATATGTATGATATGTATCCGCGGTGCACACAGCCGAATCTCTCCACGTGACCCCTTTTGATCTACCTAAAGAGTCCTCAATCTGATATGGACCTAAAACCTGTCGGTGTCACTAACACCATTTTCTTTCACTAAAATCAAAGTTTGACCTTAATCGGAACCTTCCATTCGCCCGGCATTTTGCTTTCCCGTCTATTTCTTCTTTTGCCTTTTTGCCTTTTCCTGTGTCCAAGATCAATCCATCCATCCTCTTGATGGATCCATAATGATGACTTCTCGAAAGCAACCGCCGCCCATTCCCACCAATCCTCCAGTACCGCCTACAAAGGATGGTCCCATCGGGTTGGACAAGCATATGAAATCGGCATCCGATGTCAAGTATCATTATAAAAGGTTGATTAACCAAGAATTCCGGAATCTTCAACTCGATGCTTCCCTTCTGGCCAAGTCACTCTTTGATTTGATTGATTATTGTGAACTTTTGTATGAAAACGCTTCTCATTCTATCCAAAATGATAGTTTTACATCTTCCAACTCTTCAAGGGCAGGAGAAACAGCGGTGATCAATTATATTAAAGGTTATTTGATCTTTAATTATTTCATCAATAGTTTCATCATGCTTCATTTTAAAGGATTTGACGCGTTTATTGAAGCCAATGAACCTGATTTCATCATTTATTTAAATGTATTCCATTTTTATAACACTCATGACTTCATAACCCTGCCTTATTCGATCCCCCTTAAAATGCTTCGCCAATATGTATTAGAATATTTGGTGGAAAAAAACCTTCTTTCCTTCAATGTGGAGGAACTTTACAATTGGCTTAACAAATACATAGAGTATTTGCAAGAAAAGGATATGTCTTTTGGACTTGAAGATCAGCAAAATTCCCTTCCAAAATCAATGAAATCTGTCAGATCAATAAAGTCGCAACCTACTAATGATGACCTGCTATTGAACTTTAAGCAACGTTATCCTTCTCTAAATTATCAGCATATCGGAACCGGGTTTGACCAAGGAGATGAAGAAGAAGAAGAAGAAGAAGATGATGATGATGATAGCGAAAATTACTATGTATATCCAAGCGGTCTGGCATCTTCACTGTTTGACCCCCCTAATGGCTTTCAGACCTCGCCCAATTCACCAAATGTCCCAGCATTTCCTTCAACATCTCCTCCACCTCCTCCGCCTCCTCCGCATACAATTCCAATCACCCAAAATTCACACAATACGCATAATATTCGGTTCCCACCCATGGACTCACCTCCTAGTTTACCGAACAGTCCTCAAAAATCCAAAATTACACCTTATCCAATTGAGATTCCCGCAACATCAATAGTTAGAACCTCAGAAAGTAACATGGCAAAAGCAAAAGCAAAAGATGATTTATACTTCAACAAGAAATCAATTGATTTCAGTCGACAATCGGAATCGACTCCAAAAACTGCAAGATGGTCAATGCATGAACTGAATGTTCCAGTATCAGTATTACAAAATGATTTCAATCCAACTCATCATAATCAGTACGATTATCCTTCCAATGAAACCATGCACCGGAACATAAATGGATATACTACCAATACCTTTGAACATCAAGCTTCATATCAACAACCACAACATCCAATTGGAAGTAGGTACAGTCGCCCTGCGCAAACTCTACCAAAAGGACCACCAGTTGCATTACCAACAAACATACATGTTCATTCACAAAATGGAGATAATTATCGCAATGGATTCTCACAATACGATGGGAACTTCAATGGTGATTATCAGAAGAATTACAACTATCAAAACAATTCTACTCTCTATGGCCTGAGTAATGGACATGGACCGGTGAACTCATCCATAATTCCTCGTCATGTACATGAACAACAGAATCAAATTAAAAATTCCAAAATACATTACATGAAGGATTATTCTATCTGTGGTCTTAAAAACTTTGGTTCATCCTGTTACATAAATCTGACTATCCAATTACTCTTTGGAATCTACAAACTTAAAGCATTATTTTCACATCTGGAATATCATAAATATATTAAGGATCCTAAATTCATTAAACTTATAAAGCAACTGAAAGAAAACCAAACTCCACCAAATCAAGAAATGTTATTAGCTGAATCCATTTCAGGATTATTGAGAACATTCACTTTACATGGATCATCATCAATTTCTCCTAGTAGATTTATTAGAATATCCTCAAACCTCAAACCAAATTTTAATATACCATATGAACAACAAGATGCTCAAGAATTTTTGATCTTTGTTTTAGAAAGATTGCATGAAGAATTATCTCATAAACCACCAGCTGATAAATTTGGGGAGCTAGAATTTGAAAGATATATTAAAAAATGGGACATAAACATTCTGATAAATGAGAAAATAGAATACACCAAATGGTATCAATCTTTACTTCAAAATGAAGGAATTTCCCCAATCAATGACATGTTCCAAGGACACATACAAAATAAATTGGTTTGCAATAAGTGTTCTTATGAATCTATAAATTATTCCCCATTCACTATTTTATCATTACCAATTCCAAGCTCAAGTGGAAGAAGTAATGTTATTGATTTATCTGATTGTTTACGTTATTACACCCAAGATGAGGTTTTGAGTGGTGAGAATGCATGGAATTGTCCTAAATGTAATGAAAATGGTTCAAATCATGAAGAAGGACATGCCCTTGATAATCATCCTGTTTTCACCGCCAAAAAGTCTGGAATTTTTAGGTTGGGTAGAAAGAGTAAACCACCACCTAAATTGAAGAACAATACGATAAAACCAACACATCAATCGTTGATTTCATCCACCAAAAAATTGAATTTCATCAAGTTACCACCAATCTTGTTCATTCACTTGTCAAGGTTTTCCATGTTCAATTTGACTGACAAATTGGATGTCAATATCCAATATCCTTTGGTATTGAAATTTAGCGATAGCCATAATCATGAGATTGCATACAAATTGTCTGGATTAATCAATCACTACGGTAATTTGAAAAGTGGGCATTATAATGCCCTTATTAACAAATCAAGGATACATGATGATCAGGCCAACTTGGATAATTTAAGCCATCCATATTGGTGTCTTTTTGACGATGACACGGTAAAAGTGAACTTACCTCATGGTAACATCAATCAAGCACAATTTCAACAATTAACTTCCAGGGATGTGTATGTTTTATGTTACGAAAGAATACGTTGATATTAGATGTGCCAATAAATGTGATGAATAATGACACGGTGAACTTACTAGTGTAGTTTCTATTTCTTGAATATTCTCTTGCTGATTATACCAATTTTGAGCTTTCTGTTTCTTGCATCGCCATTTTTGTCTTCGTTTCCATCACTTTCATCACTATCATCACTATCATTACCAAAAGCCCCACGTCGTATGGTGGTGGCTTTGGATTGTGATTTTAGGCTTAACGAAACTTTGCCATTTAATAAAGGAGCTGGTTTGACAGGAGGCGTATCTTTAAGGTTGATGATGCTATTCTCGTATTCTTTTGCCTTTTCTATCTGATCATTAATAAGCTTGTTGGCAAAATCTTCATCAGTTTTATTG
The DNA here is from genome assembly GCA_030568495.1 of Suhomyces chickasaworum. Taxonomy (NCBI): domain Eukaryota; kingdom Fungi; phylum Ascomycota; class Pichiomycetes; order Serinales; family Debaryomycetaceae; genus Suhomyces; species Suhomyces chickasaworum. The sequence continues at coordinate 289,240 of JAJMGF010000016.1, read as the reverse complement.
TTCTTCTGTTTAAGCTTCTGCTGCCTTTGAAGAGTTTCGGGTGACTTATCAATAAGGCTAATTTCAAGATTGAATTCATCTTGGTCAGCGTTTTCGACCTTCACTTGTCCAGTACTTCCTAAATACTTGATGAAAGAGGTCAAACTCGACCATTTGGTGGAATTCATGTGAACATGATCTCTATCACTCAAAATGTACTCTTGATAAAACTTATTGGCATTGATTTTTTTGGTACCATGGTTGATCTTTAGAAGTCTCAAGAAGGCACTCTTCAACTGACTAGAATAGTTCTCGATCACTTGACCTCCTTTACCACTTTCACTCAATTCTTTGACTCTGAAATGATGACTTGGTGCTGCAAGATGGTTCTTGAATCCGTTGGCATCTCGGCATTGTTTCTCGCAAATCTGACAATAGAACTTTAGTTTTTGTAGTCCTGAAGCCTTAAGCTTTTTGCTTTGGTACTTTACTGACCCAAACTCTGCTTTTGCCATATTGTAAGGTGTTAGTTGTAAGTTGCAAGTAGAAGAACTCCGATGTGATGCTATATGTAGGATGTGGGGATGGATTGGTAATTGGTGGGTGCACTACCTCAAGTTAGTAAGTATTCATCATTTTATCATTTTCTTAATAAGCAGAGACTTCATGGACCTGTAAGATTAATTTAACTAGGATAAATTTAATGGCAATGTAAAAAAATTCTGGTAAAGGAAAAACTTTATTTGATATTTTCCCTGATTTGATTGGTCCACTGAGTAAAGGTCTCTGTATATATCATAAAATTGTGGTAGAAGGGTTATCAAAAGTAGAATCAGGATTAACGTCGTGTTTAACTGTTCTCTTTACATATCCTAAAAATGAAGTCCCAGTCTTCACTAAGCAAATATTTAAAGAATAACTGTCTGAATTTAAATCTTCCTATTACTTATATTCGGTAAGTACACGCCTCGTGATGATTTCTATTGATCTCCACAATCAAACCTGGATAGTTTGCAACAATGCAGCTTGTGTTTAAACAGAATGGTCTCCTAACAACCCGGAGCCAAATTAGCATGTTTGCTCTTCTCAAAATGGGAATGGCCACTCCCCTGCAATCTTGTCGATTCTACTCATCATTACCCCCAAGAAATTCCTATGTTTCTACAAAAGGTCCACTTCAAGAGTTTTGGTTCAATAAAGTTCCCGTGGGAGTTAAATATTTCGGATCCATTGGGATCTCAGCATTTACGTTTATTCATGTCCATCCAAATGTGCTAGTCACGTTGGGTCCACCTGCTTTGGTGGCAGGGTATTATGGCTATAAGCAATTCATGAAAAGAATGTTTCAACGAGAAACCACCAAGATTACAAATGTGAAAGGGGAAAACGATCATGTGAGGCTACGTAAATATGATGAAAGTGAGATGTACAATGTGGTGAATGGATTGGATAATGAGTACCTTCATTTTTCCACCCAAATACTCGAGGTTTCTGAAAGGAAAATTGTCGACTTCGTCATTGAAGCCAAAACTGGAGGGTCAAGTTCGAGTACAACCTCCAGTTCAAAATCGAATAATAGCATCATATCGTTATTTATGGATGAAAATAATCAAATCTCGGTGAATTTATCTAAAGATTTGGAAACTTTTGTGGTGCTGAAGGTGGAGGCCGATGATTTCATCAAAATGAGTACGGCATTATATCTGAATAACGATAAGAAAAAACGACTTGGAACGGTGCTGATTTACTTGCTTGAAATCAAAAACATTGATGAATCAGCTGATTTCATTGAGTATCATATGGGTATTGAAATATCCAACTATTCCAATCGTGACTCCATCTTCTTCAGTGCTACCGACAATCAATTATACAAAAGTAAGGTGTTATGCGACCATGAAGATAAGGACACTACCAAGGAGCAACAGGAAGAAATCACCATCGAAGTTTGATCCAACCATTCAACAAAATACATAGAGGTTGAGAAGATTTGTAAATAGTCATAAGGAAATAGTGGTAAATAATATTAATATTAGTCAAAATATCTATTGATAGTTCAAATTGACGGGAGGTTATTTGGTGCCAAAAAATTCCCCTTTGAACCTATGCAAATCCAGGCCGAATTGATAACATCCCAGAGATTCTTTAATATGTTCGAGATCTGGGAGCCAGCCTTGAATGTCATGAATTCTCTTACTGGTGGCAGGATGTGTTGAAAGAAACTCCGTCAACAATGCCTGGCGACCTGCTCCGGACATGCGATGCTCGAAATCACTCATTCTTGACCAGAATTTGACGGCTTCTTGAACGTCAAAACATGATCTGGCCAAAAGTTCACATCCAATATGGTCTGCTTCAGATTCCATCTCTCGCGATGCGGGCATCTTGAGCATTCCAGAAATCAACAAGTCGTTGATACCAGATGTTCCAGTGATGGAGTATAGGATGGCCGACAAGAGAATATAAAATGGCTGCCAGGACAACTGCTCTGAGGTATGATGAGCCAATTGATGAGAAAGTTCATGGGAAAGCACGGTGGCAAGCCCATTATCATCGTGACAAATGGGCAAGATAGACGAGAAGATAAAGATCTTACCATTGGGCAAGATGAATGCATTGGGTGGAACTTTATTGCCATCAACGTTGATGATATGAATTTTCCAGTCTAAGCTCTTCAAATGATTCTTCTGTTTCTCATCTTCGGTATATGCTATAGCAGATGACAAGAGACGGTTCATGATATTCTGGATCTTGCCATAGAGCGGGTCTTTGGAAGGTACCAACTCGTTTTGGTATTGGTAGAGAATTTGTCTATAGGAATAATCACCGATTTTCTTTTCCAACCAGTATGGAATCCATATGAATCTCGACCGATGGGTGAATGGCGCTTCATCTAAATTGTAGACGTAAACACCCACCAATGCTAATCCAATATAAATGTTGTTTCTGTTGTACAAGAGGTTTTGGAAGGTGGCCACAGGCGAAGACGCCGAATTGTCAAACCTTCTGTATGAAGCGTAGGAGCGATTTTGATGAACAGTCTGTTTGAATGATGTAGTCCAGCGGTAAAAGTGAGTTTTTACTGAACCCCCAGCCAATGAATGGGACCGAGCCAATGAATGGGAATGAGCTCTAAGCACTTGGGTTCTTACAGGGAACATTTTGGGTTTAAATTATGATTCACTACTCAATAAAAAGAGATATGAGTATGAGATTTGGGACTTGATAAGAAGTGATAAGAATTGACAAGAACAAAAGACTTGAGACTGAAGATTAAGCTGAAATTGAGATTGAAATTGAGATTGAGATTGAGATTGAGGTCAGATTGAGGTCAGATTGAGGTCAGATTGAGGTCAGATTAAGGTCAGATTTTATGAAGGAGCGCTATCTGCAGTCCATGGGTTCTAAAATACTGTTGAATATTTAAATGCCGACGGGCTTTTATTGGGCTAGCAACAAGAAATGAACTATATGAGTACAAGAGTCTATGGGGGCACCGGCCGAGAACAGAATGAGAAACAGTAGACTCCAATAAAAGGGCCCGCAAGCTGAGGAGTTGCGAGCTTCAAATATGTGACAACCACCAAGAATGCTTAATTGGTATGGCACAGCTGAGCATGGCACGGACTGAGCATGGAAGTATATGAGCTTGGCGTCAAGGTTGTTTTGTTATTTTTGAGTTCCTATCAGTTTGAAATCAATCAAGATTTCTTCACTTTGGTGTGGTTGTTGTCACATATTGAAGCAGGTTGAAATTGTCATCAAGGACTTTTTTCGAGTTTGTGACCATCTTATTGGAATACTACTGCAGGCTCAGGAGCCTCTGAGTCGGGTGTGTGTGAGTCTTTAAAAGGAGAGTTTTCTGTCATTCCGGCATCCTTGTCGAAACTGTTATCGAAATTACCAGCTAAAGCATGAGCAATTCCAGGTTTAGCAGGTGAACGAAGTTCTGATTTGAGTGAGCTTCCTTTGGAGTATGTACGCAGATGTGAGCTATGACTTTTTGATGGTTGTTCTGGATCCACTGCAAGAGTTGCAGCCTCATATACGAAATTTTCGTTAATTGGTGTGTGCTCATTAATAGTCATACCAAGGAGGTCAGAGCTAGAGTTATTGGCCAGAAGAACATTGGAAGAGGCACTTCTGTTTTTTAATGATACTGTGGCTGCACGAGAGGGTAATTTTTCAAAGAATCCCGGTGTGGTCAATTGTTTTGCCAAGTTATCGAGTGATTTCTCATGAGGGATACCAGAGCCCACGATGCTAACATTATTGGAGGATCCATTTGTGGATTCAGAGTCGTGAACTATGGAAGGAGGTTCTTGAAGGTTAGTCAGAGAAGTAGGTACTGAAGGGCTTGATTGCATTACTGGAATAAATGAATCATAAAAGTTGTATGACAGAGAAGACTTTGTTGGAGAGCGCTGGTGGGTTGATTTTGGAGGAAGCAACAGTTGATGATGTTCGATGGTGGTGGTGGAGGTGGATGATCCATGACACAGGTCATAGGGCTTTTCGGGACTGGCAGGATCAGTATTTACCGCAGTAGACGAAGACTTGTTTGCGTCCGATACTTCGGTATGGAAGGGTTTCTGAAGTTGTTGTTCGAACTGAGCAAACAGTTCATCATCACGAACTCCCAAATCATAGTCATTTTCTGCTTCATCTTCATTACGTTGCTTACGTTGGTTGCGAAGCCAAAGTATCAATACAAACAGTACGATCAAGAATGACGGGATTCCCACAGCAAGGCCCACGGCAAGGCCTTCATTATTGGCCATGGCAAATGCAACTAGTGAAGGATTATCTTGATGGAAAGAATAGACTCGAAACGAAGGTGAAACGAAGTGAATCAAAGTTGAGTAGTGGGTGTCAGAACTGAGGGTTGAACCAAGCGTCCACAAGCTCAGGGCAGCAGTTCCAGGGGATACACGAAAGGAGTTAACAGGATGAACGAATGAACCGAACCAATCAGGGCCTTAGGAGGAGATGATGGTGATAGTCAAGAAGGAGTAGTACAGTATTGGGGTGGAGGAACAGAACAAAAGGGTTTGATGGGCAGTGGAAGTGTCCGCCGCACTACCCTTCCAAATCAGGATAGATTGCGCAGTCAAATTTAGAACTGAAAACAGAAACAAACCGTCGGATAGGGGAATGTGGATCCTATGAAAAGACCCAATAGTTACATAGCAAGTTGGCCAATAAGGGGCTGGTTGGGATATTGGGATTAACTGAGCTAATCGAGACCGGTCCGAGCCCGTCAGGTTATAGGGATTACTGGACTAGGTTTGTTACTGGTGGTGATACTATTGCTGGCGGGCATTTAACCAGCAACTCTGGTGTCCTGCATATAGTCATGCACGTCAGTCACGTGTGACGCCCGCGGAGAGATCGCCCTCCCACCTTCCCAAAACGGCACCACATCTCCCCAATTGGTCTAAGTGCAGAAATCATTAGGTTGATCCTTCAGTGGGGACATCAGTTGAATCGATGGCTTCGCTTATGTAACAAACTAACCAACCAGCTGGTGTTATAATGGAGATGGTGGGAGGTTTCACGTGATCGTTCCAAGTCACTGTAGCTTCAGAGGTTTAGGGCTCGGGGTTCCAGGGCTCGGGGTTTCAGGGCTTCAACAGGAACACAATCGGTACATGCCCGAGGTGCTGTTTAGGCTTAGGCTCTTAGGGTTTAGGCTTTTTGGCATTTTGGCATTTTGGCTTTCTGGCTTCTGGCTCAGGTCCCGTTTGGGCTACATGTCCGAATCAAATCTTAAAATAGGTTGGGTATAGTATCATGTGAATCTAAATCACGCGATACAGGGTTCAAGTTGGTAAGGTAAGCTATATACATCAAGAGAGTTGTTTTGTTTCTCCATATAAAAGGTTAGTTCACGTGTTGATCGAATGGGCGCTGGGCCCCGTTTCCAGGTTCATGTTATGGTTCAAGAGTATTCTAAAGTATTGCAGTATGGGTTTTGGTTTGGGTTTTGGTGAAGTGTAGTGACTCTCATGTTCAAATTTAAGACTTGGGAACCACTGGGGAAGGGTTTTAACTTCAATTTCACTTAATTGCACTTAATTCTCTTAATTCACTAAAGATCACTAGTTTCACTTAATTTCACTAAAGTTCACATCTAGATATCAAACTCCACCGCTGGATCCTTGGTCAAGTCGTAGGTGACTCCATCGACCACCAAAAGGAAATGATGGACGTTAAATGGGTGCATTTTCAGTTCACGACTAGCCCCCAATTTCAAAGTTCCTGACCCTTTCGAGCCCTTAATTTCAAAACTAATATCCACATTTCCTTGCATGGTGTTGAGGGTACCAGAAATCCATGGCCAAGAACTGGCAAAATCAATTCCGTCTCCAATATGTTCACGAGCAATACTTGAACGACGTAAGAAAAATAACGCCGAAGTTGTCACTGGAGAACGGGTTTTTTCATAGTTGAAGATGATGGCACATGCTGCGGTCACCCCAATGGCATAAACCACGAAATATTTACGATTTTGTTTCTTTTGAGCAAATGGATCAGGAAATTCTCTTTCTATGGTTACTGGGGGTTGGTATTTCTTGATAGGATCTTGGTGTTTGATGCTTTCTGGAGCGGTTTTAATGGAGTTGAATCTGTTGGAAACCAATGGAAGGTTTTTGCCAGCGCTTAAGCCCCTTAAAACCCTTGAAGTACGGGTCAACATGATAAAGAAGTGGGTGGTTCGATGAGAAATGTTGTAACTTTTTATATGTGTCTCACGTGATATGATGTCACGTGACGGGATATCATAATCCAAACTAGACTAACAACATCTACAGCTGAAGTGATGAAGCTGATTTGATAGAAATATTAAGGAACCGATTAATGAGTTGAAAATGGAGGATTTCCATTTATTTTTCTAAAAATTGTGTTTGGCTAATTTACAGTTTTTTTGACTATTTTGCAGTTTTTTGGAGTATTTAAGAAACATACAAATTCCAAACCCCGAAAATTCAAACTATTACAATAAGATCATAGCCCTAAACTCTAAACCCTAAAAATTAACTCTTATACTCATACATCAGTAGATGTCCATGTTTAATTTGGGTGATATTAGAGCTACTGATGAATTATACCTGGCAGCATTGTATGCAGGACAAACATTACATTCCTGAGACATGCTCTTTCTAATTAATAGAAAGATAAAAGAGTTAAAAGAGTTAAAAGAGTAGAAAGATCAAATAAAGCGCTTTTGAACTTCTTGACTAAATAATAATCCACGGAGAGTTATATGCTATTTATAGTACAAATTTTCATCAAATTTGGACCACTGGTCGTTTCTGAAGTAATGAATTAATCTCATTCATTTGATCTGTTTAATTTTGATTTATTCAATTCATTTGATCTACCTATTTACATCAACTTTGTGTTCACAATATCCCGGTGTTCACAATATCCCAAAATTTATTCAATACAGATAAGTAAAGCGTAAAATATAAATCATAAATTAAGGAACACTTGGTTTAGAAATAAATGATTTACTTTACATTATCTCAATCAAGTATGAATCTGAATATTAATAATATTGATATATACTAAAATAATACGATTTGTTCAATTATTGTAACGTATTCTTTGACTTAATTGTAATGTAATCATTACCATAAATATTTAGTAAATATAATATTAGGTAAATCTCATTCGGTTATGTTCATAAATATATATCTTCTAAATTTAAGTCATCAATACATTCTGAGTATTACTAATAACATAAAAGTAATAAAGTAAACCCTCATGTAGTTATGATAAGAGAATAGATAATAGAGCAAATGAAAGAAATTTATCAGGTCTTATTTAATGAAATGTCTCATTTGTTCATTTGTTCATTTGTTCATTTGTTCAGTGTTACCATGATGTGAGTGATGATTTAGAGTGCCCAGACCAATGTCGGTGTTGGTAATGTCTGTAATGTCAGTATCAGTAATGTCAGTATCAGTAATGTCAGTATCAGTAATGTCAGTATCAGTAATGTCAGTATCAGTAATGTCAGTATCAGTAATGTCAGTATCAGTAATGTCAGTATCAATAATATCGCAATGTCGCAATAGGTATAATGTCGCAATATCGTTAGATCCATATGCAAGTATCTCTCTTCTACTTCCAGCTACCAGTCACACTTCAGCATGGATTCGGTCACTGGTGCCTGTTCGGTGGACAAATTGTCAGGAATGGTGGGAATCAGAGAGGATGTCACGCCTCTGATCATTGAATGGAAAGCAATCGACCAACTGAAATCGTTAGTCATTCCTCTAAACAGCTTGTTGAATCTTCAAGCCACTAAAGATGGATCACCCAAGATGATTTTAAAGGTGATTTATAAGATCGGGGGTGAAGAGGAAAAGTCCATCAGGTTCACATTTAACAATCGGCCCACGATGAATAACATCAAGGAATCTCTTCAAACCATTGTTGCTAGACAAAGAACGGTGATAGATTCATCAGGTGGTGGTTCATCCGCCACCGCCGCCACTGGAACTGGTTCAAGTGCTGGTTCAAGCGGACCAGGGGGCGTAAGCGGCTCAAATACTCCAGGAACTCCAGGAACTCCATTGCTGGCATCATCAGGTAACTTGGGTTCAAGTGGATTGACATCAGATTCCCTTTCAGATGCAAATTTATTGAAAAACCTTCAATTACAGCAAAAGTTCTTACTCGAAGATCGTAATCTTCGGAACATTTTCACACAATCAGTGATGAATTTCAAACTTTCTCCTAACATTTTTTGGTCCAGTAGATTAAATCAACTTAGGACTTATGCATTAACTATATCACAACAAAAGGGTCCTTATAATGTGTTGTCAACCATTAAACCCGTGGCAACTTCTGACAATCAAGTCAATGTCAATGTATCAAGAGAAATCATCAATGAGATCTTTGTTACTTATCCAACCATTAAAAAGGCATTCAGTGATTTGGTTCCAGTAAAGATGTCTGAAGGTGAGTTTTGGTCGAGATTTTTCAATTCAAAATTATTCAGAAGATTAAGAGGTGATAAGATTAATATGTCAAATGAAAGAGGTGATGTTGTTCTTGATAAGTACCTCTACATAGACCAAGACTACCTTGATGATTCAAGTGGAGAAACTAAGAAGAAGAAGGCAGATCACAGAGTCAATAAATTTATTGATATAGTAGGGAATGAGGACGATAATTCAGTGAAACTTGGAAATAGACCCGATTTCACCATGAGGTTTTCAGATGATCCAGACAAGCCACAACCCGGACAAGGATCGGGGTCACCCCCACCCCAAAGACGTGCATCTGTTAGTAATATGGGAAATGAGAATGAAATGTTAATTTTGATGAAGAATATGAACAATTTATCTTCAAAAATGGTGAATATGAGTCAGGATATCTCTCATCAACCGATTGAAGACTTTTCGGGAATTTCACAAGATGATTTCAACGAAGAATTGAATTTAAATGATTTGAATGAAGTTGAAGACCCTCATTTCATTCGATTGCATATTGATCCAGACTTGGAAAATAAAAATCTTGGTCCACAAGTTCAAATCAGTGAAAAAGGAGACACTCCCGAGATAGATTTAAGTCAGGATCCAAAAGTAATCCATGAATTTATATTATCTAATCAATTTACTTCACAATCCAAAGGAATTGATCTTACAGATACTTACAGTTCCAAGAATGATGAAATTGAAAAGACTTCGGGCGAAATACTTCAATTAGTGAAACAGAATTTCAGAGCTCATAAATTAATTACTAAAGAATTTAATGCTGGTGAGTCTGTGGCGAAAAACCTCATTCCTGAGTCAATCATTCAAGAGATCATAACTTATAATATGACAAGTGTGGAGTTTTTATCACATTTCTGGAAGTTGTTTTTAGGAGGTAATAATCCCGGACAATTAAAGAAATTATTTGTCAGTCTCAAAAATTGTCAAAATGATTTGAATGCATTAAAGGAAAGATGTATCACGAGTTTTGGGGAGCTTGAAATAGTGAAAGGAAACGATAAGCTCAAAGATAAAGTTGTTAAAGATTTCCTTAATTGTGTTAACCCCATGGAAGTCGGCATTGAAAAGGCATGCGAGGAATATGTCAAAGCAGTTAGAGCCGAACAAGAGAAAGAAAAACTATTAAACGAAAATGGTAAAAGACCTCTAGAGACTTAGTTTATATGTTGAAATCTAAATAGATTAATTAATAACGATAACCATGAAAATTAGTACCATCCACCAACCTAAAATAATCATCTCATCCCCACCAAATCTCATCATCTCATCATCTCATCATCATCTCCAATTATCATGGAAAAGGTAATGTTAGTTCAACTTGATACAATTCTGATGGCTAATTCAACATATAGCCAATGAAAGTGGTGATTATATCTCACATTGGTAAAGAAACCAATCGTATGGGTCAAAATGGGTCATTTTAGACTTTTCAGACTTTTCAGACTTTTCAGACTCTTTATGCGTCTCAGACTCTTTGGAACTCGTGCCATAACTGCTTGTCAAGAAACTGCCTTCAACCACCTCGTTCAAGCATCGAATCAATTCAATTGAAGCTACCGGGTCCGAGTGCCTGTCGATGATGAAACATGCCCGATAGATGTTCAACGTGTCTGAAATGTGGTCTAGAAGCTCTACCACATGGCGAGCAATGTCTGAGGGAAGATTTCTGAGCACTGCTGGAGTGATTACAAGGAACAATGTGTCTGTTTCTTGCGCAGTTTCCACAAATGACTGGTGCAAATCGAAGCAGAAAGGACGGGATGGTTGGGGGATTGATTGGAATAAACCCGATGAAGTGGGGATTAATTGGGATAAACCGGGTGGTTTGGGGGACTTTACAATAGTGTTTGAGTATTGGGCTGGAGGTGGAGTTTCTGGTGTGGATCTGGTGTTGTGGCTATGAATTGCGGAGTCAAACCCACCACCCGATTCCTGTAGCGGTGTGATGAAGACTGAGAGTCTTTGCACTTGGATGAATATTTTGAGGCTTGTAAGTATTCTCTAGGTTCATGGCGGGAGTGGCGGGAAGTGGTATAGCGACTTAGACAGTCTTGGGTGTGGTGTTGATCGTAGTGGCCCGATTCCTATATTCCGGAGAGGTGAGTAGGCCGATTACGTAAGCAGAAGATATGAATTTTTCAGATGAGATGAGTAGGATTAACCAAAAATGGCAAAGAAGAGTAAGTATTTATGAGAGAGAGTGGGATAGACCGTTCCAAAAGCTTCTATAAGGGTAGAGGATGGGTGGTTTTAACATATGATCAAAAAACGGAGATGAAATGAGACCCTAAATGAGGAAATACTAACATTAGTTTCAAAGCATAGTAGAGCAGCCAGAAGAGGGTTGATGGATGAAGGGATCAAGGAGTTGGAGTCAGTTCCTAAGGTAGAATCCGATGGAGTCAAGAAATCCATCATTCGTACCACCATCAAGAACGAAAACTTGCTTACAGCTAAGATGGAAAGCAGTAAGATCAAAAAGAATAAGAAGAAGACCAATTCCTTAAAGCACCGTTTGGAGAGATCAGACAAACTCGACGGAGTGTTGAGCACCAAGATTGAGCAGAGTATCAATAGAGCCAGATTTGTTCAAAATGCCAGAAAGGCCGGATGGGAACAAATCAATAAGTCCATCAAAAATGACTTAATTGAAGAGAAAAGACTTGAGAATGAATTGTCAGGATCTGCACAAAAGACCGAACAACAGTTGGAACAAGAAGCCGAGGATGAATACGTTAAGAATTTCTATAAAGATGATAACATTGAGGAAGAGGAAACTGATGAGAAACCACCACAAAATTCAGCAAATAAATTTTCTGTGTTAGAAGAAATTGAGGCATAAAAACAAGGCACGTTTTTCCAACGGCCTAGACTTTGTCCAAGGCCCTTTACTCTTAGCTTTATTGGATGTATATTAGATTTAGATTATAATGAATATACCTGGGAAATATGGTCACACGACCACGCATCACATGACCAAGTATAACAAGTAAAGGATGATCTCCTCCAGCACCATCCACAATGCTCAAGTGTCTTCTTGCTTTAGCCTTATTGGGCAGTTCCATTGCTCAAGACTCGGCCGAGTATGCTCCTTACACAAAACCGTTGAATCCAGGGAGTTTTTTCGAACAATTCAACCAATCAGAACTCACCTCATCGGCATGGATTCCATCCAAGGCCACCAAATTCGATGAAGGAAGAAAGGAGATTGTTGCCTACAAAGGAAAATGGGCGATAGAGTCATCCAGCAAGGTGATTGGACAAAAAAATGACCGTGGTTTGGTGATGAAAAGCCGTGCTGCTCACTATGGAATCTCTCGTAAATTACCCCAAGTGTTTGACAATACCGACGAGGATTTGGTGATTCAGTACGAGGTCAAGATCCAGGATGGATTGACATGTGGAGGCGCCTATATCAAATTATTGAACCAGCAAGACGATTATGTATTGATGAATTCCGAGACTCCTTACCAGGTGCTCTTTGGACCAGATAAGTGTGGAGCCAAAAACATGATTCGTTTCATAATTCGAAGAAAGAACCCCATTACTGGGACCTACGAGGAAAAGCAAATGACATCGCCTCCTTATCCTCAAAAAGGAGCGTTGTCGAATTTGTATACTTTGATCATTAGGAAAAATCAACAGTTTGAGATCAGAGTCAATGGAAAAGTGGCCAAAGCAGGCCATTTGGTGGAGGACCAAGGACTTTTCGAGCCTCCATTGGACCCACCTGTTGAGATTGTTGATCCTAATGACACCAAGCCAGTGGATTGGGATGATAGAATGACCATTCCTGACCCTAATGATGAAATGCCCCAAGACTACGAGTTGAAACATGTATGGGGAATGGTGCCAGATGTTAATGCTGTCAAACCAAAAGATTGGAATGAAGAACTTTCCAAGTATGTGAGTGACGTCAATGCCGAAAAGCCTCAAGATTGGGATGAAGAGGAAGATGGCGAATGGAATGCTCCATTGGTACCAAATCCAGAATGTGAATCATTATCAGGATGTGGACCATGGACACCTCCCAAGATTCAAAACCCTCATTATATTGGGCCATGGGTTCCACCAAGAATTGATAATCCTAATTATATGGGAGAATGGACCCCTAAAACCATTACTAATCCAGAATATTATCATGATTCACATCCTTCCAATTTGGAACCAATTGGTGCGGTTGCGTTTGATTTATGGAGTATCGAATCCAATCTCATGTTTACCAACATTTATTTGGGCCATTCCATTGAAGAAGCCGAAGAGATTGGTAATTCTACCTGGACCCCAAAGTATACTTTGGAGCATAGATATAACCAGATTTATGGAGAAAAGGGGAAACATATCCCTGCTGCCCCTCCATTAGACTTTGAAGATTTGTTATTTGCTAATCCCGATGAATATTCTATTGTGACATACTTCAATTTTATTAGAATGGCTATGAAAAGGGAGTATTTGAAATTTAAAGATTTCTTTTTTGAATTCATGTTAGATCCTGTACCCACTGTTTTGGGATCACCTGTGAAATTTGTCATTTATTGTACCATTTCTGCCATGACTTTAAGTTTAGCATTTGGATCATGGGCAGTTTTAATGTTTGTGATCTTTAATCGTGAAGATTATTCACAAATTCCACTGGAAGACCACCAAACTGATGTCAAAGAATTGCCTAAAATCGAAGAGCTCAATGAAGATGAATTAAAAGAATTTGAAACTGAATCCACTTCATCCAATGTTCATCAAGAAAAATCATCTATAACCAAAAGAAAGTAACACCACTAAAAATTCAGCTCATTGATCACATTAAAAAATATCAAAACAAGCAACCGACTTCAACAAATATGTTTCAAGTAATGGTGAATAATCAATGGCTCATTAAATCTGGTTCATTCAATAGCTCATTAATTCTGGTGATTCTTTATTGCCCATTGATTAATTCCTTAATTAAATGATGATGGTTGTACACCTGAGGTTGTCTTTTGAAACCCAAATTATTGGAAGTTATAAAAATTTATTTCATATTCATACCAATTTAATAAATAGCCCTCTAGCTCCTATACAAATGTAGATGGTTAACTATTGAGATAACTATTGAGTAAGAGGTTTTGACCCCCCACGCTTATCCCCCCCCCCACATCACGTGACACGATATTACCCCAATTATGGGGGTAAATCACAGCAACTTACAACAATCCATCATGAGTGAATCTACTCCTTTATTATTAGTCTCAGATGGAGGCACCCATAGAGTCATAGAACGTTCTAGAAAGTCTCACACCAAGCGCTACTTTATCTTTGTGTTTATTCCCCTTGTTGCTTTAGTATTAATCAAGAGTTTCTTCGTTATGGGTGGCAAGTTTGGCCAAATTGGGAAAGACCATTTCCACCTTAATCGTCCCCTTAAATTGAGAGTTTATACCAATAATATTCGTTATGATAATCAAGGAAACCGGTCGAAGGGAGAGAAACCGTGGAATACTCGGAAAGTTCAGGTGATCAATTCCATCGATTTCCATGCTGGTGCCACTGGTTATGCCAATGTGGTATGCCTTCAAGAGGTGTTGCAAAATCAATTATTGGATATAGTGGACGGACTTAACCGTAACGCCGAATTTTCGGAACATTGGGCTTATTATGGAGTGGGAAGAACCGATGGTGCTACTCGGGGGGAATATGCTCCCATTTTGTATAAGCCATCAGAATGGTTTTTGTTGGAGAACCTGACCTTTTGGCTTAGTCCTACTCCTGAAGTCCCTAGCAAAGGATGGGATGCTGCTTTGGAACGGATAGTGACAATGGTGACGTTACAGCTGAAACTGAATCCGTTGGTTAAGGTTAACTTCTTTAATACTCATTTTGATCATAGGGGTGAATTGGCCAGAAAACGGTCTGCTCAGCTTATTGTGGATAAAATGAAGCATCACAATGATTATCCATCTTTTCTTGCTGGAGATTTCAATACTGAACCTTCAGATTTGCCTTATGGAGTTCTTCATAAATCTGGTTTTAAGGACAGTCGTACATTAATTGATGCAGATTTTGCATATGGTGAGACTTCTACCTTCACTGGTTTTGACAGAGAAAAGGAAGAGAGTACGATCATCGATTATATTTGGTCACCAGAGTATACCGAAGGAAATATCGAGAAAAACCATGCATTGGATTCACAAAGCAAACAAGAGGAATTTACAAGTGACGAAGGCAAGCAACTTGGACTCAAGTATGGAATCACACTTAAACATTTTGGAATTGTATCCAACTTCAATAAGGGATTTCATTTCTCCGACCATCGGCCAGTGGTTGCGAACTACGATGTAGTCCGAAAATTATTCTAGAATCATGGGGAATGGAAGTGGGGATGGACTTCACCACCACGTTAATGTTTGCGGTATAAGCAATGATAAGAAGGAATCACACCATGATTGGTTGGTTTGTGGACCGTCAAATAAAAGAAGGAGACAAAGACTATGAAACTTACACAATCCCGGGGGATTTTAAACCTCCACTGCAGATGGAAGTGTTTGATAATGTTTACTGCACTGACTAAACATGGGAACTTGGTACGGATCTAACAGATTCAATTGCAGGCCAGCATATTTCCAGCATATGTCCGCCACTGCCGGGACGGAAGACGGAGAGACTCGGGAGACAAAAAGATATCTGCCCCACTTCACCCAATGATTCTACCCCACAATTGCACAGTATACGGGACGCCGATGTGTGGTACAGGAGGCAAGTACCTCGGAGTATGCTGAGGAGTTGGCCCAGCCACTGACTGAATATTGCGAAGATTGTGGATTTACAGTGACGCCCAGATACTTCATACCGAAGCCAGCGCTGATTGCTCATTTACTTGGGCATAAATCAATCTCCCCTAGCTAAGATCAATAAGACATTTTATATTCTTTGTTAGGTGTTGTAGTTTAGGTTATTGAGTGGTGTAGAGTATAGTAGTGGTGGATTATTCATATGCAAGGTGTCACCCGCGCATATACCTGTACATAGATGCATCAACTTCAGCATGAACCTGCAGATTGCAGTAGCACCGGAGATTATAAGGTCGGGCTTGGCACTGCAAACGTCCCCCGCACGGCTCCAATGCATTGTGACAGCAAACCGCCTAAGACGGCAGTGGGGGCACAATAGCCCGGAGTTTTGCAGACACGATGGAGGGGGTACGCTAGTAGAAGCCGTAGCAATAATCTATCAAGGTGAAGGTAAGGTGAATAGACCTTAGCTCACATGATCACATCTATAGAAATACTGTGGTGGGCGGAATCATGCTAGATAAAGTTGAGAGGTGAAGGAGGTGGAAGGTTGGGGAGAAAAGGTTGGTGAAATGGTGCAGGTTGGGGGTGCAGTTGAGTCAAATCATCAGGTTGTCAAATCGCCTGGGAAGGAGAGTGATCGGAAGTGACGATCGCTGGCCTGCAGCCTGGAACAGTCACACATCATCTGTGCCACTTCTGTCAGAGTGGTGCCAGCAACAGTCCCGATCTCTCACCTTCACCCTCTCATTACACCTTCACTTTCTGCATCCCCACATGTAACTACATCATTTATCACTTAATCATTTGATGAGTTTATTTCCCTCACCGTCCCCATCTGTATTGTCATTCATGCTCCACCTGTGGAGGTCCCCCAATTACTTCCAGCTCAGTTCCGATGTTCTGTCCCAAATGGTCCAGTGTCTGCAATCGTCCGTATCGGGGAGGGCCAGGGCTACAAACTCATGCATGTTCGCCTCACTGCTTATCAACCTCCCTAAACGACATACTCACCTACATTCACCATTACCGATTGCCATCTACTTCGCTTCGTTTGTTACAGGATCAGGTTACATGGCACCCCCACAATCCACATTGTGGTCCACCATATATTCCCATTCTCTCCAGGGACCTCTGCCACTTCTGTGACAGCTCCATGCTTCACTTTGTAGCCACCGTTGCCCAGAACTGATAAGCTACTCCATCTAAACAGTTCTATTTTACGACCTCCGCCCCAGGCACAACAAACTATCCCCACAAACTGATTAATACTTCATACCGGAGCTCTAATTCATACTTAGCTTTTAGCTTGGCTTAGCCCGGAGTTTTACCTTTACTTCTTCACCAGTTGTGGAGTTGCAGACACCAAGAAATCTCAGCTTCTTTACATACGGCTTCTGCAATCGGCGCAATCTGCAGTCAGATCGACCTGTTAAAACCTCCGATTCCAATTTCTTACGCCCTAGTCCGTTACCCCACCACTCCGATCTCTAATATTTTTACCATTTAGATGGCTACTCCGCATTCACCTCCGAGCTTAACTATTGATAATTGAGAAATTGACAAAAAACTTACCCCAACTTTACCCCATTTTTGGTGACTTTTATCCATTTGTACCCCATACCTACCCCAAATTTACCCCAAAACCACCGTAAAAATTCCCAGCCGACTCCATACCTACAAACGGCCCCGGAGTTGTGTAGATTTTATGGAGATGCCACGAAATTATCTAGCTTCAAGTTTGTGGGTCTGTTCCAACTGAAGACGTATAAATTGAACACCATCTCACTTACAATTCTTCAGAAACTCAACCACCTCATCTTCACCTTTCCTGTTTCAGCTTCTATCAGCTTCTATCAGCTTCTATTTGTCTGTGGAACAATAATTAATATTAGTTCCATCTGCACTTTTTTCGCAATCTTCATAACCACCTGTCAAACTCAAACGCCAAACTTTTGCAAACTTTGTGACAATGTACCAAACTGATTCAAATACAAACTCAATTTCAATCTCAGCCCCCGAGCCCAAATCTGAACTTAAATCAGACTTGTCAAGAGCGGCCATCTCCAAGTATGTTAAAACGAGATTCTCGTCACTTTTCGTGTCTAAATCCGAAATCCAACAGTACTCCAAGCAAGAGATCTTCAACCCATTTTCTACCCTTAGTGAAGTGTCACTTAAACAATGGAATTTCTTCGCTTTAGGATTTTTGGCCTGGACTTGGGATGCTCTTGATTTCTTTACTACTTCGCTTAATGTTAGTAGAATTGCCAAAGATCTTGATGTTTCTGTCAAAGATGTTTCCTGGGGTATTACCTTGGTGCTTATGTTAAGAACTGTGGGTGCAGTATTCTTTGGATTATGGAGTGATACCAAAGGCCGTAGATGGCCTTATATGGTGAATTTGGCTCTTTTAATTGTTATTCAAATTGGTACTGGTTTCGTCAAGACTTATGAACAATTCTTGGGAATTAGAGCTTTATTCGGTGTTGCTATGGGTGGACTTTATGGTATTTGTGCTGCAGATGCTCTTGGGGATGCCCCAATTAAGGCCAGAGGTATTTTAAGTGGTATGTTTCAAGAAGGTTACGCCTTTGGTTACTTACTTGCTGTGGTGTTCCAAAGAGCCATTGCTGATACCACCCCTCAAGGATGGAGATCTATGTTCTGGTTCTCGGCCGGACCTCCAGTGCTTTTGATTGTGTGGAGATACTTCACCCCAGAAACTGATTCATTCCTTCGTCAAAAAGCTCAAGTTAAACAAAATTCCCAAGCTGGAAGCAAAGTTCGTAATTTCAAGGCTCAAGCTGGCGCTGCTTTCAAGCAATATTGGCTCATTATGCTTTATTGTGTGTTCATGATGTCTGGTTTCAACTTCATGTCTCATGGATCTCAAGATTTGTACCCAACCTTATTAACTGTTAAATACGACTATTCCCATGACAGATCTACCGTGACCAATTCTGTGGCCAATCTTGGTGCTATTGCTGGTGGTATGTTTTTTGGTCACTTTTCCACTTTCATTGGTAGAAGACTTTCCATCATTTGTGCATGTGTTCTTGGAGCTGCCATGATTTATCCATGGGCTTTTATTGAGGGTTCTGGTATTAATGCCGGTGTTTTCTTCTTACAATTCGGTGTTCAAGGTGCTTGGGGTGTTATTCCAATCCATTTATCCGAATTAGCCCCTCCACAATTCAAGTCTTTCGTCACTGGTGTCTCATACCAATTGGGTAATTTATGTTCTTCTGCTTCTTCTACAATTGAATCTACTCTTGGTGAGAAATTCCCTCTTGAAGGTGGACTGGGAAGTGTCAATAGATACGATTACTCTATCGTCATGGCTATTTTCATTGGTTGTGTGTTTGCTTACGTGATTTTGATTGTCTTTGTTGGTCCAGAGAATAGAAATGGTAACTTGGACATGGAAGTTTCCGAACAAAATGAAGGCTCAGACTCTTCCACCGTTGAAAAGTTGGAAACTGTTCACGTTGAAAAGGTTTGAAATCGAAATTCCAAGTAACTGAAATATAACTGAAATCACTGAAAAAAATGGCCTTTTATCATCAATTCTGACAATTCTGAGAATTTTATCAACTCTGTCAAGGTATTGGTTCATTGATTGAACCAATTGAACTGGTTTTTTTTTCTTTTCCTGGATAATTATACGGAATTATATAAACAAGAATTCTTTTATACTTGTTGCTTTTTACTCTTTACTCTTTACTCTTTACTTTTTACTTTTTACCTTATACTAGTTATGATTTCTATGAAATACTTAAGTTTTCACCATGTAGGATTTCGGAGATATACCAATAAAGTTTCAAATCCGATCCACAATCCACTCCGCAATCCTCTCCGCAATTCGATCTCCTCGCTAGCTTGAACTTGGACCAGATTAATAAAGTCCGAGCCAGTAATTGTGTAACGGTCCACTAACACAATAGGACACGGAATAGAACAATTTGGACGGAACAAGCCAATTTGGAACGGAACAAGCCTCTATACCTCAAAACCTAAAAAGCAATAGGTCAAACAGCAACGGCAACAGTAACGGCATGTATGCGGAGTTTAAAGGATACGGACGATAACGGAATGACCAGTTGCTCCCGTTATAGAATTGTCCTGGTTAACTATGGTCAATTCAATATGCGAGGCACTCCGGACGATCTCGGTTTGGTAACTATTCAGCTGCGTCAAAGATCGGCAGTCTCCTGCACAGGGAACAACGTTACTCCGGGCAGCCCCGCGATGACGTTATGATATCTTTGCCATCAAAGCTTGGGAACCTGTTAGATGTAGCAAATTATTCAGCAAGCAACTTTGTCCAGCTTTGTTATCGGAGGGTGAAGGTAGATACGCCCTCGGGGTTTGGTAGAACAAACCCCAAGCGATATTTTGTGCATCGAGTTAAGTGGAATTGCACCATGAAATGACGTTATTACTCAACAGATCCCCCACTTTTTACTCCGGGTTATACCTTACACTAAAGCTAGTTGGACAGAAGATTTAACCTAAGTGCTTTGTGATTCTATCAGATTTAACATAGGTGCTTTGTGATTCTACAGATGGCTTACATATTCTCAAAGGCTGCATAAACCTGGACGCCTGTAAGAACGTGCAAGCTAGAAAGCGCCGTAAATTAACTAGTGTTGGGTAATGGGTAATAGTATATGCATAAGGACGCAGGTGCATGCATGTACGAGAGCACGCGATAATCCGAAATAAGTTAAGAGTTATCAAGGGCTATACTTTGATAACATCGCGCTAATATCCTCATACGGTGTTGGTGGTAGCCCTGGTAAAGATTCCCCACGGATCTTAATGTTAATATTGGCCAGTAGCACTGACACCCCGGGGGGTAACCCCACATTCTTATTTATGATTAATATGTAACAAGGCTGCAGTTTCCCCGAAAGTTCTCCGACAGGGTTATGGGTGGTGGGGTAGCTCCTGCACATCTGTTTCCCCACTAGTTGCCAAAGGCTCCAAATTAATGATGTAGGTTAGTGACGCAAAGCAAAATTCGCTGCCTCTCTAATTAACCTTCTACACTATATAAACCAGTTTCAATCTCTTCATGGTTGATACTACAACCTACAATGCCTAAATCCATTCATACTGTCAGGTCGTTGCACACCATATATACCCAAGAGGAGGCGATAGAGCACAATAAGCATATCATCCAACCTCCAAAGTTCACTTCAAAGGCCATCGGTGAATACATCAAATCCCGTATTCCTTCATTATTTGTCCCCAAGGCAGAAATTCAGCAATATTCTTATCAAGAAATCTTCTTCCCCTTCAAGGCTCTTGGTGAGCTTAATGCTAAACAATGGAACTTCTTCTGTATCGGTCTTTGTGCCTGGACTTGGGATGCATTTGATTTTTTCGCTACCTCATTGAATGTGTCAAATATTGCCAAGGACCTTGATGTAACTGTCAAAGATGTCACTTGGGGTATTACCTTGGTTCTTATGTTAAGAACCATCGGAGCCGTTGGGTTCGGTTTATGGAGTGACACCAAAGGTCGTAAATGGCCTTATATCACCAACTTGATTCTCTTGATTGTCATTCAAATCGGAACTGGTTTCGTCAAGACATACGCCCAATTCTTGGGTGTTCGTGCTTTGTTCGGTATTGCCATGGGTGGTATCTTTGGTATCTGTGCTGCTGATGCTCTTGGAGATGCTCCTCCCCGTGCCAGAGGTATTTTGAGTGGTATGTTCCAAGAAGGTTACGCCTTAGGATATTTGCTTGCGGTGGTTTTCCAAAGAGCCATCACCGACAATTCTCCTCATGGATGGAGATCATTGTTCTGGTTCTCTGCTGGTGTGCCAGTGATTTTCATTGTGTGGAGATACTTCACTCCAGAAACCGATTCATTCCTTCGTCAAAAGGAAAGATTCACTGAAAGCTCCAACCAAAAGAATTCCAAATTTGTTGAATTCAAATCCCAAGCTCGTAAAGCCCTTAAGCAATACTGGCTCATTATGCTTTATTGTGTCATCTTGATGTCTGGTTTCAACTTCATGTCTCATGGATCTCAAGATTTGTACCCAACCTTATTGACTGTTAAGTATGATTACTCTTCCGATAGATCTACTGTGACCAATTCTGTGGCCAATCTTGGTGCTATTGCTGGTGGTATTTTCTTCGGCCATGCTTCTACCTTTGTCGGTAGAAGACTTACAATCATCATTGCTTGTCTTCTTGGTGGTGCCATGATTTATCCATGGGCTTTCCTTCAAGGTTCTGGTATCAATGCTGGTGCTTTCTTCTTACAATTCGGTGTTCAAGGTGCTTGGGGTGTTATTCCAATCCATTTATCTGAATTAGCTCCTCCACAATTCAGATCTTTTGTTACCGGTGTCTCATACCAATTGGGTAATTTATGTTCTTCTGCATCTTCTACCATTGAAACCACTATTGGTGAAAGATTCCCTCTTGAAGGTGGTCGTGAAGGTGTTGAAAGATTTGACTATTCTAAAGTCATGGCCATTTTCATTGCATGTGTTTTCGTTTTCGTCATTTTGGTCACCTTTATTGGCCCTGAAAATAGGGGTGCCGACTTGGGTATTGAAAGAGATGATGTTGCTGATGAAGATGGATATTTCGACGACGATTTGAACGATCAAAAGGCCAAGGATAAGGAATCTGACGAAGAATCCGTCGCTAACATTTTGGAGGAAAACGTTGAGAAGCCAGGCGCTTCTCACGTTGATCAAAGGGAAGATTTACATGGTGTCTAGGTTATTAGAAGGATGCCATAATTTATAATTATTATTTAAATTTAAATTAACGAACATTTACTTAAGTGTAGATTAAGAGAGAACTAAATGAGAGAACTAAAAGAAAGAGAGTAGAAGAAAGAGAACTAAAGAGAGACCAAAACAGACACCAAGTAGAAAGACATTTCATTATCCAGTTCCATTAGTAGGTATCTATTCTTTAATACTATTCTCTTATATTCTTTTTGGGTACGATTTAAGTTACTTTACATGGTAATCAAAAGATCTAAGTTAAGATCTTTTATGCTTTCGTAATTCTACAAGTGTTTTACATTCCCTAATGAATTTCTACTTGTAATGAGTTACCCTCACCCCCAGAATCTTTCACCAGATCTTACACCAGATCTTACACCAGATCTTTTTCCAGAAACTCATTCTCTGTAAAACTCTAAAAGGTTCCCTTTCTCCATTTTGCTGAGTAAGACTTTTCGGGTGGTACTGTCTGATATTCAATAAAGACTATTGAGACGATTATTTTTCGGGTTTTTCCGATGATTAACATACGCGTCTACCCCTCCTGCAAACATCGGCGATGTAGATGCCCGGAAAATTTCGCAGCAATTTAACCTCTTGGCACGGCTACAATACGAGATCCCTCCACCGCCCCACCACACACGTTTTAACCGAAAATCCCAAACAAGTATGTGATCAGGTCAAAATACGTTAAAATACTTGGCACATTGACAATGTTTCAATCTTACTAATCACCACCAAAATCAGCAATAACATCCACTAACACCGAGACCACCGAGACCACCAACCCTCAACACCAAAAACCTTCAACACCAACAACCTTCAAGACCAACTTGGACATCTTCTGCCATGTTAATAACTAAAAATTCCCTCTATCTGAGCCCTGAAAATATCCCAACATCACCAGGAAAATACACCACAAACTAAACCCCTGCAAGTGAATATAGTGATTATTTTGAATACGCAAACTCTTCATGCTCAGCGAGATGAGATGACAAGAGCACAAAATGCCAAAGGTAAAAGGGAACGGAAAAAGGACATGATCCTTAACGTAAACGCATTCATTTTGAACCCAGCTTTGAGTAGAGAAATGGCGAATTGGTAAGCAAATTTAAATAATTTGGTACCATCTCGAAGAAATAGGGAAGTGTGCCAAATATCATTTCGGCATTTCGGGTTCTTAAAGATGGAGAATCCGATTTCAAACCAGAAACCACCAAAAACAGAAACCACCAAAAGCAGAAACCACCAAAAGCAGAAACCACCAAAACCGTCAAGTCCCAATCGAATCTCATTTGAATTGTTTTCGTAGAATTTCTATTTCATTTCTCTCCAATTAATACACTAGATTGGTCGTTTATCCATTAACCTGTCGTGGTAGCTAGTAACCTGTCTTTTATTCAATAACCTGTCTTTTAACCAGTAACCTGTCTTTATCCAATAACCTGTCTTTTATCCAATAACCTGTTGTTTACTAACCTCTTGACTAAACTCTGGAACCATTAATCCATCATTTTCCTCAGACTTTCGTTCATTAATCTCTTCTCTTCTCTCTTTCACTATCTTCTTCGTTTGATAATCTTCGTATTAAATTCTTGACTATGTTGATTATTTAATATTTACACATGTTATCCCGACCGGTGTTTGCTGCTCTATAATACACTATATACGTCTATGTTTTTTGCGGTAGCGAACCACTCGCTTGAATAACGTTTCCACGTCTAATTCGATCTCGGTGATGAATTCATCCAAGATCAGCTTATCCCGAATATACCGGTCACAATCATTGGCCATCACGAGCTTGTCAGGCTCGTCACATTCACTACAGAGTCTTTCAATGAACTTGATGATGGATGCCCTTTCAAGGTACGTTTCATGATCGATTTCGTCTCGGATCCACTTGGTTCCCCATTGGGCCAAACGCACCTCAATGGGGAGCTCTTTGACGTACCATTCTTCCACAATCTCGTAGATGGTATATATATCATGATTCATGTCTACCAAAGGATTCGCCGACGATTTGGTGTCATCAACTCGGGCATTGGCCTCGCCAGATCCACCACCATTAACTCCCGAAGTAATGGCTCCAGGTCCTCGACAAATATCGTAGTACAACCGATCACACAGGCCATTGATCTCCCCTGCCAATCTCGAAAGCACATCCATCACTTGGGAGTCCGAGGTCCGGGACCGCACCAATGCCATACTCTGAGATAATGCATTGTTTAGGTCCTCCTTGTGGGTATAATACGAGGTCTTGACGTAAGAAGTCCATGTCGATATCTCTGCCATATTTCCCGAAGTCCCAGAAGCACCAGAGGCACCAGAGGTAGCCAATGATGGTTTTGCTAACAGTTTACCCAGAGGTTTCACCTCCGATTCACCAGCTGATTCCATCTTGACTGGCTCGTCCACCTCCATGGCCTCGTCGTCACTTTCCACGCTGGTTTTCTTGTTTCTACCCTTGGTACTGGGTAACTTGCCTGTTTCTTTATACACCAAGTAGTCCAAAGCCACTTGTCTATTAGGAATATCCTTACTGGAAAGTCCATACACCAAGAAGTTGATTTCCTGAAGTTTGCTGAATGCTGGATCCATTTTCCGAAGCCGAATCACTGGCTTGTCACTGGAACTTTTCACAAACTGTTCTTCATAGAATTCCTTCATCAATTCTCCGGTGACAAAGAAGTTGTCCCGGCCTCGACTACAGCAGAATCGTATGAAATGCTTAAAGGTGGTGATGTAACGTTTTCTCGTCTCAAAACCCAACGAAAGAAGCCGTGCTTTGGCATCAGGATTGGTTAACACTTCATCATCGAATTTCTTAAACATTCGAATCACTTCTTCGGTGTCTTTGCTCATGATCCGCTTGTTGATCTTGATGTTCTCTCTGTCAATATTGTACTTGCGCTTCTTGGGCACCTGGTCCTCATCGGACACTGGATGGGGTGATGGAGACATCGAGGTGATACTTTGGGAAATGATGGAGACTGAGCTATGAAGTGGCACGCCCTCGGGGTCAGGACTGGACCCCGAGCCTGGGGTCTCGCTAGGGGTGGTGGGATTCGTTTCGCTGGCTCCGGTGGTCCCCACAGTGTCGGTATCGCCATCGCCATCGCCATCTGTCAAGGGAGTCAACTTGCCATGAATAATTTGACTGGAACTTTCACTCGACCTTTCATTGGATCTGGAAACATCAACGCTGGTGCCGCTAATCTCCTTGAAACTATTGGAGCCGTTGGAGCCGTTGGAGCCGTTGGAGCCGTTGGTGCCGGCGGTGGCCTCAACTAACTCGATGGGCCGCTTTCTCATCGCATCGATGGACCCTTCAATATCTCCAGCAAATGACGTCTGTACAGCCTGAGATGAAGTGTCCATGTCACTGCCGATGGTATCATCCGCCAGAGGATCTCCTTTCCTTCGAGACCTCGTGGAAACCATTAGTTTGACGGGGTTATCGATAGTGAGTTGAATCAATCAAGAAATTTTTCACTCCGATGCGCTACCCCTTTAGAAACCGTAGAAGTATGAGAATTTGGAATAATTCCTTGGGACTAAATTAAGGAGAATAAAGTTAAGAAGTTGGTTTGATTTGGTCTTCTCAGAAATGTAGAAACTTCCAGAATGTTCGGTCAAATATGGTTGATTCGATGGAGTTGGAGGTGGTTGAATTTGGAGTTGGTTGAGTTGGGTGAAAATTCGCTTAATGGTGTAAACCTGTCACAAAGCCACTAAGTTCATCGCCTGGTCCAGCCCCATAAGAAACGAAGGTCGTGGCTTTTACGGGGTAAACAATAGTAGAATAATAAAATAGTAGAATAACCTTCTAAATGGTGGAGGTCTACGGGGGTGTAATTCCGTACTTTAGTATATATTGTACAGTGAAATCTATTGGTCAATAATATCAATCATATCAATATATCAATATTGTGGTAATGTTGAAGTAAAAGTCTAGATTTGAGATTTAACATCTGAAATTAGGGTGAGTTTGAAAAGATTGTGAATGAAGTCTATTCTTTCGATAAAAATGAACCAGTAGTATAATAGCCAGTATTAATACAAAACGGTATATTCTGGATTTATCCCATTCTATTTCTTCTTCATATTTTTATCTTTTTATCTTTTTATCTTTATCCCATTTTTGCTCTCTCTTTCAAGATCTTTAATTCTTGATCGGATTTTTGACTGCCCTTTTCGATAATCAAGTTTCTTAACAATTTATTCTCCATCTCCAACTGTTGAATTTTTACTTCAAAGTCTTTGATAACATCATTGAGGTTCAGTAATTGATTTTCCATTTGTTTTTCCTTGAGTTTCTTTTTGATTCGGAATCTGGCAGAGGCTGCAGTATTTCTACGTCTCTTATCAAGCTCAGAAGACCCATTAAACTCCATTGATCCATTATTTAACGAGCTGAAATTGGAAATAGTGGTCGAACTTCCTTTTGAAGAAGTGGAAGATGTAATCGAAGGAGGTGAAGGTTGCAACGGACTATTCAAGCTATAAGTCGGGGTTGTGATAGAGGAAAAGTTGCTGATATCAAACTCGTTTTTCACCTGAACTAGGTTCGGTATCACGTTATGTTGACGAACGGGAGAATTGAAATTCAAAGAACCAGTTTGACTTGGTAAGTGTGGTACACTTGGACGCTGTAAATCTGGAGTTGAACCATTTGAAGGAATGGAATTTCCCAAGCTAGACTGGTGTTGTGCAATTAATGCACTGAGTAAATCAATTTGATTTTGTGAAAGACCAGCTGACACCAAAGATGATTTAGCACCTGGAGGAACAGGAAATTTGGGTAATTTTGATACATTTAATTGATCAAGATATGAAGAGGAAATCACACTTGTTTCATTATCTGGATCACGAGATGGAAATGAAAGGGAATTTTCTTCAGGTTTATTGCCATGAAATTGATTGACATCTGCTTCTCCGTCTGCTTCATTTTGACGACCACGCCTGGAGAGTTGATTGTTCAATAAAGGAAAAGCATTGGGAGTGTTTTCATGAGAAGAACCCAAAAATGAAGAGTCAATGGAAGGTTGATTGTTATCTAATAACAGTTTTTTTGATTGATCAAAGGTATTTTTATTATGATTATCATTGCCATTATTATTGAGATTATTATTGATATTGTTGATATCATCGACATTGTCGTCGTTATCACGATTTTTCGGCTTGTCCTCGTCTGGAAATATAAACGAGTCATCGGCAAATGCTGCTAAATCGATTGAGAGTTGGCCATCAATATCCAAATTCGGCGTGAGGTCTCCTGCGTTAGATACATTGGTGGACATGAAATTATCAATATACACCAACTGCTCTAGGAGGGCCGAGGATGTCGTATGTGACTGATCAGACATGATTGAAATGAAGGTGAGTTAACAGGTAAGCGAGACAATTTGAGAATTTATGTAGGTTAGACTAACTAGAGGAACAGTTGAGGCCTTTAGTTTGTATGATGATTTGAGGTTAAGGAAACTGTCAATCTCCACTATGATGATTTAAGGTGAAGGATCAAATACTGTCAATCTCACAAATTAGTGACTGGAGGTAAGATTTGAGGTAAGGAGGAAATACTGTCAAACTCTCCAATTTGGTGACTTTTGGTGGATGTTTTGGATGTTTTGGATATTTTGGTTTATTTGTTGCTTCTGTTGCACTTTTGCTTTGTCGCTTCTGTTATTCTTTTGCTTTGTTGTTTGTTGCTTTGTCGCTTTGGTGCTTCTGCGGATTTATCGGTTATCTGATGGTTTTCTCCGTTTTTTTTTGCTGGTGACTCTTATCTTTTGGTGACTATCTGTTTGAAGCAATTGATAAGCTTGATGGAGTCAGATTGTTTAGCAGTTGATGCTTCAGTAACGAGCGGTTTGGTGGCGGTTTGGTGGGGTGGATTATCAGTAAACAACGTTTCGGGATTTCAGCTTATAAATACACGCCCGGATTTACTTTTGTTAGGGAGGGTGTGGAGTCTTCTGAATCAAGCAGATAGCAGGTTGACGTGACAGGTTAGGGTGACTAAGGGGTTTGGGATGATAACCTCATATCACGTGACTGGGAACCAAAGTGACGCCACCGCACGTGCGATGTCGGAGGTCAACAGGAGAGGAAGTGCCGCTGAAGGTGAACTGGCGGCCCGATTGAGCATAGAAATGGGCACCAGCGGGCAGAATAGGCCACCAGGGCAAAATAGGGCATTTTGGGAGAAACAGTAAAGGAGCCACTAGTAGCCCGAATCACGTGACCAAATATTGATTTTATGCAGGATTGTATAATACATCCCCCAATTTTACCCCCAATTCCCCCCAAATTTTAACTCCCCCAACTTCCTAACTTGTTTTACTCCCCCACTAAAATGGGAATTATGGTCTATCAACTCCAGGATGACAAACCAAATCCCCGCCCTGTGGCTGTGAAATTATTACCCTCCGTTAGCAACACAATTGATACGCACCACCTCGCCTTGACTAAAAAGTTCAGGGTCTAACCAAACCAAACTACGAGTAATTAAACGAGTAATTAACCTGACAGGATAGGCCGAAAGCCGATTTGACTCTGGCAAAGATTGGGGGCTTCTTTAGCAGGACAAACGACGGGGAAATAGGGGAAGGAATCGGCAAAAAGACGAATGGAGATAGGGAGGGGAGATGGGAGACAAGATCTCCAATATTGCCATAATCAGTCTTTGGCTCAGGCCTACTTCTACCGTAGCTTTGTGTTTATGCACGACAATCACATAGCCAGGATTAATTACTGCTGAATCACCACCATTTATAAGTTCAATTGATAAGTCCAATTGAAGTTGATCCCTCGGTTATTTGGACTCAATTGGTTTAGAGAGGAGATGTTAATTAGAGATGTTGGTTTTGGGAGGATGTTGAAGGAGGATAATTGGGGGATCTCCAAGTTACTAGCAAGAATGTGGAGTGGATCGAGGGCTGACTAAGCGAAATTATGAATCAATTCTCTCCACACACTATGATCAACTATGGCTGACTGTGGTGATTTGTCCCAAATCAGGTGACATGGCGGTGGTGTTTGTAGGGCCGACATTACAACCACCGCCCAAGCCCAAGCCCAAGCCCAAGCCCGAAACCGATAACTCCTCGATCCAGGGCCGAAATCCGTCAATCCAGGGCCGAATCCCTGTACCTCCTCGGTCCCTGATCCCTGATTAGTCAAAAGGTCAAGACGTGGATTTGATGTGGGCCCGAAGCTGCCCGTACATGTGACCAGGTCCCCAGGTCCCAAGGTCACTTACCAGGTCACTTACCAGGTCACTTACCAGGTCACTTACCAGGTCACTACCTCGTCACTAGCTGATCTGGTGATCTCGTGATAATTGAGTTTTTCCGAATGTCATGCATGCTTATGTGCAGTAACATACATAAGTTTATCCGATACCATGGCAGTGGGTTTCCGTCCCCATCTTCACCAACCCACTGGAAGTAACTAGCTCTACAGTCTAGTTTGCTCTACATCTATCCTAACCAATGTTCATTGCATCACAGATGCCCTTATAAACCATATACATTATATCCGTTACTCCGAAATCAGAAAAGTCGCATGCAATTCCATCACAGATGGTGCATTGCTTGAGTCTTTGGTGGTATTGCCATTTCTTTGGTGCTTATTGCTTTGGCGCTTATTGCTTAGCAGCTTCCTTGGACTTGACGGCCAAAGGAGATTGGTTGGTGACTCTTAATCTGTATTCAGCAAACGATCTGAAGGAATTGCCATGGGTGGGCTTCCAACGAGTTCCTGGGGCCACACCGCCTTCGGCGAGCACAGCAATAGAGGCAGGAGTAGCAGATTTGGAGGACTTGACAAAGTGAGAAACACGTTCCTTTTGGAATCTGAGAGTACGAACAGTAGAAAATGATCTAAGCATGATTATAGTATAAGACTGAGGAGAGAGGGAGTTGTTTAAGTTGGACGGGGATAGCCACGATATTTATACCAGAATGAAAAATCTGCTCATCATCCGATATTGAGGCTTTGTGGCGGCTGATACCAGAAGGGAAGGAGGGGTGCACATGAGATTGGAGATTTCTGGAACCGTCCCCGTATCGGGCCACGGACGACAGGGAAGAGAGGGGGCACCCCCCCGAGGGGTCGCCAGAGGGGTCAGGAGTTAAGCACCACAGATCACCAATTACAAATCATCCCATCCATCCGTTCGGTCCACCAACAAGCTACTAAACACCAGACAAAACACCAGACAAAACATCAAATCAATGACCAACGCCGAACACCTGACCAACACTGCAAAATACCTATTGGAAATATCATCCTATCAATTGTAGTGATAATTGCAGGTTAAACATGAACAACCAATGGCCGAGTCACAGCCGTGTACCACTTGAAAAATCCACAGTAATCGGCCACCTCATTAGGCCCAGAAATTGTCATAAAGCAATCGTGTAGAAATGACAAAAGGTGCAATTGTCCGCGATATTCAAACTCCGATACTTGGCTTTTTGGCTTTCTGGGTTTATGGCTTGACCGTACGATTAAGCTTCCCCTCGTATAATGCTCTGACTTTAGCTGCATGTCCGTGAAAAGCCGTCAACTGAGAAATATCCACCAATAATTCCTCCATGGCCCAGCATAGCTGGGGTATAGCTTGGGTTTTCTAGAGTATTGCAGTATGGGTTTTATCGATAACTCCGGAGACTTTATATCTAAGAGGTATAAATATATATGATAATATTGTGAGTGATGCATTTTGGTGGAAGTATTCTCCATGTCTGTGTCCTCGGTACTGCACTTCCTGGCTCGTACTCACTTACCGCAGGAACTACATATCCGAGTAGTGCGGCTACCGGGCGCTTATCGAGTCCAGTCATAGGCCGCCAGACACGCCGCCATCAGCGCCATCAGCGCCGCCAACCGGGCCAACCACCCACCACCCACCACCCAAACAGCGGAATTAATGGACCACTGATTTGCGCTGCTTGGCCACTGACGCAAGCCCCATGATGTAAGCCCCATGATGCAACAACGTTTCGGACTTCGGCCACTCCGAACCCATCGCAACGTCCAATTCCGTCTAAGATCATCGTTAATCCGATCAATCTATTGATGGTTAATTGGTCTGTTGTGTATGTTGTTCCTCGGTCTGGAGGTGTTTTCGTAGTTATGGTGTCCCTAGGGGACCTCCATTGGGCTCCATTGGGCTCCAATGGGCTCCAATGGCCCAAGGGGCTAGGATGGAACCTCAACTTTAGTACACCGGTCCCCGGTTCCCGCCTTTCCGGCACATAACGATGTCTACCGGTTATTTATCAATGTTTGCCCACGTGACACAATGCGGTGCCGGTGGTTAACTACCGGTTGCATCAGGTGGTTTATCACCGTGCATTTCGGAGTAGTGACTCAATACTCCGAGGGTACCGCAGAAAGGCACCATGTACTCCCCAGAAGCCCCATCCGCTGGCCCATTGCCCATGGGGCCATCCTTGGGCCCTGGCCGGGCAATGAACAGTGCCTCCATGGATCCTAAACGTTTACCGGCTCCTCTTTTCTGTCTGTTCAACCAATCAGATGTAATCAACCACCGAATCACGGCTGGCACTTCATATCTTGTCTGCGCATGGCGGTCGCATTGCTTGCATTGTCTTCGGTTTCCTTCACTCCCCCACCCTCGGCCTCGGACTACCAATTTCCTGCACCATTTTCTGCACATTTCCTGCACAATCCCCGCCTCGTCCAATCGTCGTGCCCCGTGCATGATAACACTCCATTCGGCACCCCATTCGGCCATTGGACTTGGCCCCTTTCACCACTATATATATCTGGTGGTTCGCTTCAATTTCCTCCTCCTTCTCCAACTCTTCTTCCTATACTTCAATCCTTAAATTAATGGCCGGCAGAAGTGGCGACAACGCCCATATCAATCAGATGAGAAGGGACTCCACCGTGTTGGGTCCCATGAACAAAATCTTGGTGGCCAATAGAGGTGAAATCCCCATCAGAATCTTCAGAACCGCCCATGAGTTATCCATGCAAACCGTGGCCATTTACTCCCATGAAGACAGATTGTCCATGCACCGTTTAAAGGCTGATGAATCTTATGTCATTGGTAAAAAGGGTCAATACACTCCAGTTCAAGCTTACCTTCAAATCGATGAGATCATCAGAATTGCCAAAGAACACAACGTTAATATGATCCATCCTGGTTATGGATTTTTATCAGAAAACTCCGAATTCGCTAGAAAGGTCGAAGAAAGCGGAATCGCTTGGATTGGTCCTTCTCACACCACCATTGATGCCGTGGGTGATAAGGTCAGTGCTAGAAGCTTGGCCATCAAGAATGATGTGCCAGTTGTTCCAGGTACTCCTGGACCTATCGAATCTGTCGATGAAGCTGTCACTTTTGTGGAAAAGTATGGTTACCCGGTTATCATCAAAGCTGCTTTCGGTGGTGGTGGTAGAGGTATGAGAGTGGTTCGTGAAGGTGATGACATCAAAGATGCGTTCAACAGAGCCACCTCAGAAGCCAAGACCGCTTTCGGTAATGGTACCTGTTTCATTGAAAGATTTTTGGACAAACCAAAGCACATCGAAGTCCAATTGTTGGGTGATGGTTATGGAAATGTCATTCACTTATTTGAAAGAGATTGTTCCGTTCAAAGAAGACACCAAAAGGTCGTTGAGATTGCTCCAGCTAAAAACTTACCTAAGAGTGTTAGAGATGCAATCTTAACTGATGCTGTGAAGTTAGCTAAATCTACCAACTATAGAAATGCCGGTACTGCTGAATTTTTGGTCGATGAACAAAACAGACACTACTTTATTGAAATCAACCCTAGAATTCAAGTCGAACATACTATCACTGAAGAAATCACTGGTGTCGATATCGTTGCTGCTCAAATTCAAATCGCTGCAGGTGCATCTCTTCAACAATTGGGATTGTTGCAAGATAAGATCACAACCAGAGGTTTTGCCATTCAGTGTAGAATTACAACTGAAGACCCTGCCAAGAGTTTCCAACCAGATACTGGTAAGATTGATGTTTACAGATCTGCAGGTGGTAATGGTGTCAGATTGGATGGTGGTAATGGATTTGCTGGTGCCATCATTTCTCCTCATTATGATTCTATGTTGGTCAAATGTTCTTGTTCTGGTTCTACTTATGAGATTGCCAGACGTAAGATGTTACGTGCATTGATTGAATTCAGAATTAGAGGTGTTAAGACTAACATTCCATTCTTATTGGCTCTTTTAACCAATGAAACTTTCATTAACGGTAACTGTTGGACCACATTTATTGATGATACCCCATCTCTTTTCCAAATGATCAGCTCTCAAAATAGAGCCACCAAGTTGTTGAGCTACTTGGGTGACTTAATTGTCAATGGTTCTTCTATTAAGGGTCAAGTTGGAGACCCTAAGTTAACTGAAGAAGCAACCATACCTATCATTCATGATCCAAAGACCGGTATTCCAATCGAAGTTTCAGGTCCTACACCAAGAGGATGGAGACAAGTTTTGTTGGAAGAAGGTCCAGATGCTTTTGCAAAGAAGGTAAGAGAATTCAATGGTACTTTGATCACCGATACCACTTGGAGAGATGCTCATCAATCTTTGTTAGCTACTAGAGTCAGAACCATCGATTTAGCCAATATTGCTCCAACTACTGCTCATGCTATGAGCGGATTGTTCTCTTTGGAATGTTGGGGTGGTGCTACTTTTGATGTTGCCATGAGATTCTTGTACGAAGACCCTTGGGCTAGATTGAGACAATTGAGAAAGTTAGTTCCAAACATTCCATTCCAAATGTTGTTGAGAGGTGCCAATGGTGTTGCTTATTCTTCATTACCTGATAATGCCATTGATCAATTTGTAAAGCAAGCTAAGGACAATGGAGTTGATATCTTTAGAGTTTTCGATGCATTGAACGACTTGGAACAATTGAAGGTCGGAGTTGATGCAGTTAAGAAAGCTGGCGGTGTTGTTGAAGCCACCGTTTGTTACTCAGGTGATATGTTGCAACCTGGTAAGAAATACAACTTAGACTATTACTTAAATGTTGTTGATGAAATTGTTAAGATGGGAACTCACTTCCTTGGTATTAAAGATATGGCTGGTACTTTGAAGCCTAAGGCTGCTTCCATTTTGGTTAGTAAGATTAGAGCCAAGTACCCAGACTTGCCAATTCACGTTCATACCCACGACTCAGCTGGTACTGGTGTTGCATCTATGACTGAGGCTGCCAAGGCTGGTGCTGATGTTGTTGATGCTGCTTCCAACTCTATGTCTGGTATGACTTCTCAACCATCAATTAGTGCTATTTTGGCTTCATTAGAAGGTGATATTGACACTGGATTGACTGAATCTTTAGTCAGAGAAATTGACCACTACTGGGGTCAAATGAGATTGCTTTACTCATGTTTCGAAGCAGACTTGAAGGGACCTGATCCAGAAGTTTACCAACATGAAATTCCAGGTGGTCAATTGACCAACTTGATTTTCCAAGCTCAACAATTGGGATTAGGTGCCAAGTGGTTACAAACTAAAGAAACCTATAAGATTGCAAATCAACTTTTAGGTGATTTGGTTAAGGTCACTCCTACCTCCAAGGTTGTTGGAGATTTGGCTCAATTCATGGTGTCTAATAATTTGACTGCGGAAGATGTTAACAAATTAGCAGCTGAATTGGACTTCCCAGACTCCGTTTTGGACTTCATGGAAGGTTTAATGGGTACTCCTTACGGAGGATTCCCAGAACCATTGAGAACTAATATGTTGGGTAACAAGAGATTAAAATTGAGCACCAGACCTGGTTTGAACTTAGCTCCAATTGACTTTAGCTCAGTTAAGCAAGAATTGACTTCCAGATTTGGATCTGGTATCACCGAATGTGATATTGCTTCTTACATCATGTATCCAAAGGTTTTTGAAGACTACAAGAAGTTAGTTGACAAGTATGGTGATTTGTCGGTGTTGCCAACCAGATATTTCCTTAAAGGGTGCAACATTGGTGAAGAATTGGTTGTTGATATTGAGAAGGGTAAGACCTTGATCATCAGGCTTTTGGCTGTTGGTGAGATCTCTCAAGAAACCGGTTCCAGAGAAGTGTTCTTCGAGTTGAATGGTGAAATGAGATCCGTTACTGTTGACGACAAGAGTGCTAAGGTTGAAACCAAGACCAGAGTCAAGGCCACCGCTCCAAATGAAGTTGGTGCACCAATGGCTGGTGTTGTTGTTGAAATCAAGACCAAGGAACATAATGAAGTCAAGAAGGGTGACCCAATTGCCGTGTTATCTGCTATGAAGATGGAGATGGTTATCAGTGCTCCTACAGATGGTAAGGTTGGACCAATCTTGATTAAGGAAGGTGATTCCATTGATGCTAACGACTTAATCACAAGTATTCAAAAATGATTAATGATATCTATTTCTTTGTTACTATTTATTAATACATATTATGAAGAAGAAATTATAATGAACAAGCAAGAATTATTCAATAGCCAAGCGTACTACCCATAATTCAATGTTAAGACGATTGGTGACAATACCAGCCCTTTGCCATTTCATGACCTCTATACAATATATGAGTCCCTTACTTAAGACCCTTTAGCTAATGACCCCGATTGGTTGGAAGTTTATGAGGAGTTCCATAGAGTGGAGGCATTAATAATTATATTGCATTAGTCTTAAGGAAAGTGGTTCAACATGATTTTGACTTCAAATTCTACCACTTCCTTTTATGTTAAATTCTACCACTTCCTTTTATGCTAAATTCTTCCACTTCCTTAAGTATGTTATTATACGCCTGCTTAAGTTTTTGAGAAGATTGACTGGTGACTATTTTGACTTGTTGCTTTCTTATTGTGTTTGTTTGTTGTAGTAAAATGAGGTTCCAGACCTCAATTACACTTTAGGTCTTTTTGAAGTTCGCAAGAGACCCAATTCTCTTCTTCTTCTATTGGCAATTTCTTCCCTTCGAGATTCAACATCATTCAGTTCATGTTCCTTCTCAGCGATTTGTCTCTTTAATGAATTGTTTTGTTCTTCCACTGAGGCCAATTCTGCCAATAACTTTTGTTCAGCTTCATAATGCTCATCTTCGTCTTCGTTCTCTCCACTCCATCCATCATTGATGATTTGATGAGTGAAATTGGTCTGCGATAAAATCCGGATCCACTGGTCCAATAAAATATGGGTGTTATTGCTTGATTCATTCATTCTATCGATATTTGAATGAGTTGTTTTGATGGTTTCAATTAACCTGGAAACCGTACTATTTATCCGTTCAAGTTGGGCCAACTCGCGTTCTAACGCAGCATTATTAGATGAAGAATTACTCTGCGGAGCCGAAACGTTAACCCCGGCGCCTGGAGCACTGGAACCAGTACGAGTTGTATCACTATTCATTGGTTTAGTAGAAGTATATGAACGAAAACAATCGCGATCAATATATAGTCTCGATTACGTAAGCAACACACTAACTACATCATCAAAAATATGCTTACTATTCTCATCAATTGTATTCTATCACCAAACTACTACAATGGAGACCTTACCAACCAGATGGGAGATCGAATTGGAATTCGTACAATCATTGTGTAACATCCAATACCTCCAGTATCTTACACAGAACAATTTTCTCAAAGATGAAAGATTTATTGCCTACTTGAAATATTTGACCTACTGGCAAAAGCCTGAATATTCCAAATATTTAGTGTATCCAAATTGTTTACATGTGTTGATGTTGCTTCAGAACGAAGAGTTCCGCGAAGGCCTTGTAAGGACGGAAGTGGTGGAAGGATTGATGAACGAAATGGTAGGAAGATGGGCAGGAACCGGAGCTACCAAGTCAGAAGAAGAGGAGGGGGAAACCAAATCAGAATAAGAGGAGGGAGAAACCAAAACAGAATGAGATATGTTTCCAGAAAAGACAAATTGGAAAAAGATACTGAACTTATCTTGTTTAGTTCCCATTGTTTCTGTATTGGAGGACAATTGGAGGATAGTAGGAGAAGTGGTTGGAGGATCATTACCTCAATTACAGTTTCTTCTGTATCATTGGGAGCTTCGGAGGACGCTTCATCAAGAGGGTGAACAGGAAAGTCAAGAAACCACCAAAACCATCAAAATCTTCAAAGTATATATTGTCACTTCAACAATATCTTTAATGTGAAATGAACCGTTTCCAAAAAAGCATAGTTCTACCATAAGTAATAACAATAGGATATACAGATCCGACAATCACGAAATTAACCAGAAATCATAATGATAACAACCCAAATGAAGAATTGGCGTATATTTATTATCTTAAAAGCCATCAGTGTACAAGTTCTATACTCAAACAGCCAGTAACAATCCTACTGCTATTAACCCAAAATAAACGCCCATTACAGAAGCTAAGAGGTTGAAGACGTAATTTTGGCTTACTATCCATTTCCATAATTAAGTTGAGATGTTAACTTTGATCATGGACGCTAACTCTAAAAGTATACACATCCTTCTCTGGGGATCTCCTGGAAGAGAGCGATATAGACGCCAGCTGACTGAAATATCGGTGTCTTTCTTACATTCTCATTGCTTTTGTGGAAAGCTCAGAGGTGAATTTGCACCCAATTAAGTTGGCCAAAAATTCTGAAAGCCTTGCAAAATAAGTAACAACCATCAAATCACCTCTCCTATTGTCTCAAAAAGACGTAATTCCTTACTTTATACTGATTGGTATTGGGAGTGGGTAGTAGGACTATAAGTGAAAATGGTTAAAATGACACGCGCACGACCATGGTGACTAAAGCAATATTCGCCTCCAAGTTCCAACTCACCTAACATGTCTGTCTATGATCAGCACCTAAAAATGATTAAGCAGATATTTGTGCCCATAGAGAGAGTTCTTAAGGCCTCCACAGCTGAAGTGGTGTTTTTGATCTCATTCGTGGTCAATTTTTTCATGGGAAAAGTGGTACATTACTTCTCACCCGAGGAAGAGGTCTACAATTACTTCACCAATAAGAAGAACTTTATCAACCAAATCTTTGTCAAAAGAGGATGGGGATGGACCACAGTTTGCATCATATTGTTCTATGGGTTGCTTTTGACCCAAAACCACAGTTCCAAACACAGAAAACATAATAGCTTCAAAATCATTACTGGAGCAATTATAAGGTATTCATTGATGACTTTATGGTGGGTTCTTTTCACCCAATGGTGCTTTGGATTGCCACTCATGGACAAGGTGTTTGTATGGACAGGTGGTAGATGTGAGGTAAACAAGGTTCGGGCTGGATTCGAGCATCTTTTCCAACTGGTTGGATCCACCTTGGATCCTGAAAAGGTTACTGGAATGGGAGAAATGTTCACTTCGACTGGCATCACCTCTTACCAATGCAGAAGACTCAAGGGTACCTGGACAGGAGGACACGATCCGTCTGGCCATGTGTTTCTTATGGTGCATGCCTCGCTTTACTTGTTCTTAGAGGGTTTACCGTTCTGGGAGTCTTGGGGAAACCTTTGGAGGGAAACCAAAGTGGCTATTCGCCAGATACGTAACCGTCAATGGAACTTGGTGGGCCATTACCTTCGTTCCAATCCTCATATCTTATTGGTTCTTCTTATAGCCTTATGGTGGCATATGCTTTTCATGACCAATATCTACTTCCATTCTATCCTGGAAAAATTGGTAGGTTTGGTTTTTGGATATCTCGGAATCTTATCAGTGTACTATGGACCAAGAATCACCAATAATTAATCAGATAATGCCACGTAAATAGATGAAAATAACATGAATATAGACCAATGAGTCAATTGACTCACTTTAAAAAGTAAAAAGAAAAGGTAAATATCATAGACAAGCTGTAGGACGTTGAACTTGAGACCAGTGGAATTTAATTGGTTGATTATAGTAATTAAATCAAGTTAGGACAACATTAATATTACAGATTTAGTCTCTATAATAGAGAGACTTAATAGAATACTTTCCAGGAAATTTTCTTTTTTGGGAATTAACTTCTAAGTAAATAATTCCATTCATCTCGGAGGTTCTTTGGTAACAATAGAGCTTCAAAACCACTATATGAATCCAATTATAAAGGGATATTTCATACAATATCTGATTATTTGACACTATTTTGGTCATGGTACACGACGTTCTACTTGATTTCAAGTTTCGAGATTAAATGCTTATGGGTTAGAAGAAAAGGTCGACTGGGAAAGAAAAGGCCCAACAGTAAAGAAACGGTCCAGAGGTAAAGTCTGCAAGCCCAGGGCTTCTTTTGAAAGACTTCAAATGTAAAAAGACGTGTTCTCGTCCGTTGGGACCATTGGGGCGCAGATTGCAGGTTGAGACGATGGAATTTCATATCTACAGGTTAGCCCCTTCAACGGTTGAGACCAAGCCTTGAACCTCTACAATGGGACCATCACAATTAAGGGGCATTGTTTATAAATAAATTGAGCCATCACATCTCAATTTGCAGGTTCTATCCATAGTGAATTCTCCTTCTTTCCCAGAAAGGTATAAGTGAATAAATAGCATAAATGGCATAAATAAATAGCACATATAGCATAAATGGTGCAAATGGCCCAAATGGTGCAAATGGCCCAAATGGTGTAACCATATGGAGAAATCAGTAGAAACTTACGAGTTCTTTCCAAGAAAATCCGAGTGTCAAAGTTCTTTTATAAATTGTAAGCTATCGTTGTTGTCAGCCGTCGTTGATACATTCTTACACAGCCAAGTTAGTGTTAGTATGAGAAACTGTAAACTGTAGTAGTTTGCGGTTGTGAGACCGTTTGAAGCACCAATGGCGAATATCAAAGGTTGAGTCCGAGGAGAGCAGAAGAAACAAAAACAGACCCCCAAAAAGCCCAAACCATAGCCATTAAAAGAGACTTCCAAAGTAGCAAGAGACAAAAAAATATAAACCAGAACTACCCAGAACTAATTAGATGACAAGGAACTATTAAATTCAGTAACTTCAAGACATTTCTTTCTTTCAGACATTTACTCTTTCAGACATTTTCAATCTTTCAGACAATTTACTCTTTCAGACAATTTACTCTTTCAGACAATTTACTCTTTCAGACTTTTCAGTCTTTCAATCTTTCAGACACTTCTGCAAGTTGATGCAAACCATCAATGCAGGTCTCCCACATTCTTCCATGCCTTTTCCATTTTACCATTCCTCATTCCTCATTCCGCATCTCCTCCTGAGCTCTTTAAATCATGTGATTCATGTAGCCCTTTCCCATTCCTCCTTCTCGTCTAGAGCCAATGGGATCATATCCCATCTGCAACCATTGCAACTTTGCCAGGTCTAAGCTGGTGATAACTGTAAGCACACGACCATCGTACGCGCCTACTGACGAAACCGACGTTTCATGGCGGCGTGAACATACCGACGCGTCAGATCTGGGGTACCTCTTCATGCATCGCCTCATGCTGAAGTGAAACCATCCATACCAGTCTGGAGCTCGTGTCTCCATTCCAGCCACAATAAACACCACCAAATTGTTCAATAATTGTCCACTTCCCAAAATCATCTTTACGATCTCACCTTTCACCTTTTTCCATTCACCATTCACGTTTCACCTTTGACTTCTTCATTCTACCTTCCCTCTTCCTCTCTCTTCCTATTTGAGCCGATGCGGTGTTTGACCCCTGCGAACGCGTCAACATTTGATACTTGCATCATGGAAGGGGTTTCACGCGATAAAGACAAAACAACGCGCGCCGTGCATCCACTTTAAGGCAAGCGTGTGCTTTGCATGTTACGAGGTCCGGTTCTGTTACTGTGTGAGTTGGCGAGATTCCAAACTAATTACATTTCTTCCATCATCTTCTTCTTCCTACTGTTCATTCATTTCGATACCTTCAGGTCTCCGTTTAGTCACTCCTTTCGTTTCGCCATACGTTCTACGTTTAACGGCATCAATTCACGCTTGATTCGCTGAAGATGCTCTTCCTCCTCGTGTTTCAAGCACTTTTAACGGCCATTAGTGCCCAAATCTACGTGGGTTTCCCCTTTAGTGAACAACTCCCGAACGTGGCTAGAGTGGGTCACCAGTATGAATTCACCGTTAGTGATGGAACCTATCGTTCATCTTATGGCAGTAACAATATCAAATATTCCGCTTCCAACATGCCTCTGTGGTTAAAATTTGATGAAGCTTCCCGAACCTTTCTGGGTCTTCCTTCCTCCAGCGATGTGGGTTCTTTTCAAGTGGCTTTACAAGGCTACGATACATCCGATGGAACTTCCATGTCCAACAACGTTTCCATGGTGGTTTCTGAAGATTCCGGTTTACATTTGTCGTCAAACGATGCCATGTTTGTGGCCATCGCCAAATACGGCCAAACCAATGGTAATGATGGTTTGGTGGTCAAACAAGGTCAAGATTTCTCCATCGAGTTTGACAAGTCCATTTTCGTCTCAAACAGCAATTCCTCAAGACCTATCATTGCCTACTACGGTCGCTCCGAAGACAGAAGTCCGTTACCTAACTGGATTTCCTTCAACCCTGATTCATTATCCTTTTCAGGAACCGTACCTCATGCCACTTCCCAAGATGCTCCTTCCTATGAGTACGGTTTTGGCGTTATAGCCTCTGACTACTACGGGTTTGCCGGTGCCGAAGGAGTATTCAAGCTCATTGTAGGTGGTCATCAATTGTCCACCTCTTTGAATGAAACTATCAAAGTCAATGGAACACTTGGTGATGAACTCGATCTTGATGTTCCAATCTTCTCTAATGTGTTCTTGGATAGTGAACCAATCGCCAAAGAAAACATTTCTAGAGTCTACGCAGAAAATCTCCCACAATACTTATCATTGGATACCAACTCCTTCACCATTTCTGGTAGATTGCCCAATGAGCTGACTTTTGATAACTTCACTGTTGTAATTGAAGATGTGTATCAAAACTCAGTTGATCTTCCATACTCAGTGGACTCAATTGGTTCCGTATTCACAACGAAAGAACTTCCAAATGTTAATGCTACTAAAGGTAAATGGTTTTCTTATCAACTTCTTAATTCTTACTTCACCAATGTTAATGAAACTAAAATCTCCCTTGACTATTCTTCAGCAGATTGGTTAACTTACCATCAAGATAATAAAACTTTGACAGGTAATACCCCCAAACTGTTTGATAGTTTAAAGGTGGATGTTTCTGCTAGTTCCAACTTTGGTTCTGAAACCAAATCGTTTCATATTCGTGGGGTATCAGCAGATTCTATTTCATCATCTTCATCATCTTCATCATCTACTTCATCCCCCACAAGTTCTTCGACACAATCTGCAACCCAAACCTCATCTGCTGCAGCCCAAAAGTCAAAATCAAACAAATCATCCGTTAATCACAAGGCATTAGCTATTGGTCTCGGCGTTGGTATTCCTGTATTCGCATTGATTGTTGCAGCAATTTTCTTTTTGTGTTGTTGTGCTAAGAGAAGAAGAAACAAGAACGATGATGAAGCAGGAGAAGCAACAATAGTACCAGGGGCAGGAAATGACTCACGCAGTGAATTGAATGGCCCTGGATTTGGAACAACTCTCGATAAGGATGATCATGATGAAAAAGCTCATCAATTATCAGCATTGAATGTGTTGAGTTTGGACAAGAAACAAATAGATAATGAGGATATCAAGAGTACGTCATCTTCTATTACCCATGTTGGATCTTTTGATGATGAAAGATACTTCGATGCATCTGAAAAGCCAGTGAAGTCTTGGAGAGCTAAAGATGGCTCTGATGTCGCAATGGTATCCAAGATGCCAAAAAGAGGATCGGAAATATCTTTGGATACGGTGAATACTGAACAATTGTTCTCAGTAAGATTGGTTGATGATAATTCTGCTAGAAACTCCAATCAATCCTCCTCGTTGAATTCCAAGATGTTTTTGAGTAACAACTCATTAAATGCTTTACTCACAAGAAGTTCCTCTGGTAATATTCAAAGATTGGACAGTGACGGAAATATTGTTGATGGAAACGGAAATGTTGTGGTGGCTGAAAAGCCAAGACTCTCAAGATCTGCATCGACCAACCTTGATATTTTGGTGGAAGAAAATTCAAAGGACTACAATAATAGTTCAGAAAAAAATGAAAATTCAACTATCTATCACAGCTCCAATAATATCACTCGCGATGATACAGAGAATAGCTTTAATTTATTAGCCAAGTTTGATGAATCTCGCCATCCTTCCCAGGCCAACAGCAATCAAAACTTATCCAATTACAACATAAGTGCTAATAATGAACAAATAGATGATCCAGTTTTGGATGAGTTTAAAGCCACCAAAGTTTCCGAAAGTGAATTTCACTGGGAGGAAGATTTCAGTCCAAGTAACATAACCACCTCAAGCGTTAACGCACCAAAACATAGCTTGGGAGACTTGGAATCACCATCATCTGATCATTTCATTTTCAACAATTCTGACCAAACCCCCACCACCTTAAGAAACTCTCCAATGAAGAATAATAATTATTCTACCCATTCCATAGGTTCTGCACATTCCGAAAGCTTACTTTTAGGCAACAATGGACAAGCAACTACATCAGATCTTACATTGAATAATCGTCCCAAAGCCAAATTGGTCGATTTTACTAGGAAAGGAAGTTTAAGAGAATCAGCTTACGAGCCAGATTATTACTACCAAGGTCAAACTGCCCAAATTCATGAGGATGATTTTAGTGACTAGTTGACTAGTTTATCAAAACGTCCTTTTGATAGCCTCAATGGCTTTATTGCATAGTTAATTCATCAACATTAAAAAGTTTTAAAATGTTGTGCGTTTGTTTGTTTTGTTTTGGTTTGCATCTTTGATACCCTTTATTTCTCTAATGTGTAATTTAATTTGATCTAGGTTTGATATATTAAATAATTTAGATATTTGATCCAATAATATTTGTTTTTAAATCGTACTGTAGCTCAGTAAATTGGTAAAAATCCTTACATTAATAAATCGTAATATAAATTCATCCTGTCTATAAAATAACTTGTTTGCTGTTGATCTGGGGATATTAAGAAAGGCAAACATTCATGCATAATCAAGCATGGGTAATTGAATAAATGTAAAAAACATCAAATAGTCATCATACGACTAAAGGTAAAGTACTCACGTATTGTGCAGTATCTTGAGCTCTTCTTCTTCCCTCAACGTAGTCCATCATTTCAGAGTAAGTTTGAGGAATCACAGAACAATAACCTGGATCATTTTCACCATTGGAATTCTTTGGAACAAAGAAGGAATAAATGAAGGTTCCTGATTCTGATTTTCCATTGGATTCGACGTTTTGAATTGAAGTATCCACTTTGACTTGAACAAGAGTACCAGGCTCAGATAAGAAAGCATCATGAGTAGAACTAAGTTTGTTTGTGGCTGGAAGGATGAAATTGAAAGGAGAATCCGCTTCGGATTCTCCATTTTCATGAATATGTTCGGTGTATACAACAGTAGCCTTCATGGACAAAATGGCACCAACTGGAA
The DNA here is from genome assembly GCA_030568495.1 of Suhomyces chickasaworum. NCBI lineage: Eukaryota > Fungi > Ascomycota > Pichiomycetes > Serinales > Debaryomycetaceae > Suhomyces > Suhomyces chickasaworum. The sequence goes on along the minus strand of JAJMGF010000016.1, from coordinate 244,262 downwards.
CAGGTGCTTTGAAAGTGGTAGAATCCAAAGAAACAAATCTGGGACCGCTACCAGCAAATGCAGCCGAAGTACAGTAAGCTAATTCAAACGATTGTCTTAATAAGTAACCACCAAAGATCATGTAAGAATGTCTGTTTCTGTATTGAGGTTGCATGAAGTTTGTGGCTTGAAGTGAAGTGTTCTTCATGAAACTTACACCTTTTGGAGGTGATTCAATTGACTTGGATGATTTCCACATACCATTGATAAGTCTGTTTTCTTCATCACTTGGTTGAATGAAGCGTTGACTCTTGGCTGCAAGCTTCTTCTTGGCATTGTGGGACTCGGCTCTTCTATAGTCAATCCATTCCCTTTCACTGATGGGGATCAATCTGTTAATTCCGAATGATTTATGAGTGATGGGGTTTCTTGCAACAAAAGTGAAATTTGCAGTTAAAAAGATGTTCTCTTGGGGTAATGTGTCTTCGGTGATATGTTCAGGAACCTTGTCTTCAAAGGCATATCCTCTCACGGTGATTTCCATGGAGGAACGACCAGTCCAAGTGACGGCACCGGCCAAAACGAAGTTATAGTTGCTGATCTCGTCCACCTTCTTCACCATGTAGATCCGATCCACTGATGCAGTCACATTCACCGGTTCAGCAGGAGAACAGTGTCTATAGGCAATACGTCCGGCCAAGGCATCCAAATCCTGGAAAAGCTGACCAGCTCTTAAACGCCCATAAGCATTGATATATGCATCACAGATCCATTTATCCTCCTTGAACGGCAAAGTCAAGTAAGAGAAAGAGTCACTACGAGTTTTCTCGCCCACATCGGTGGTCTTGGGTGTCATGTAACTGTAACTGTCCAATATTTTACCTTCAGCTAATTGCTTTTCTCTTTCACGTAAGGCATCGAGCCAGGTAACCTTATTGGGCAATTTCTGGTTGTCCATCTGGTCGGCCAAGATGGTGGCCGCAGCATCGGCAGCATCCTCAGGAGTGTGTGAACCTGCTTCGTCTGGTCTGTGGAAATTGGTCATGGAAGAGTTATGGCGGGTAGAGGCCTTGTTAACATTAAACGAACCGGTTAGCAAGGTATAATTTGCTGCCAAAACCCCAGGGTTGGACTGGACCACATTGGCTGCACATTTGGAAGCAATTTGTTTGAGTTGATTGACTCTGGCTTGATGTTTGAGTGTACGAATCATCATTGTTGGTGGTTTGAGTTTGGTGGTTTTGGGTTGGTGATTTGGATTGGTGGTTTTGGGTTGGTGGTCTGGTGGGAGAGATAAGGAATTGAAGGAATGAAGGAGTTTATATATTCCACGATGCAGGTTCCCACATACAAATTTCTGATGCAGGATGACTGTTGCAGGATGACTGTTGCATTCCAAAACGGGAAAGTGACGCGAGGTTTGGGAGCTGCATACGATGGAAAGGGCTGGAAGGATATCAACAGATTCCACACAGCAAGAGGGGAATTGATGAAATAGATGAAATTGATCAAGTTGAGCCGGATTGAAGGATAAACTCCATCCGATTGGTGAGGGGAGACTCTACCAAATAGGAAAGATATTGAACTAGGCAGACCCAAGCGAGTGGTGAATCGAGCTAGTGGGACGAGGCGATAAACTGTCAGGGCTGTCACGTGCAGTGGACGTAGGTGGTGCTAAACAGACAGGAAGTTGGACCATAGAAGAGGGGTACTGCGACCTCCCGGGAGTATCGGGGAATCGGGACCCATCACGCCGGGATGGGGCTCGGGGTTTTTCTCGGGGGCCACAACGATCTCCCGGAGTTGATCGGACCCTTGGATCATGTGGGCGCGGTCACGTGTAAGTAGTTTGTTGGGTACACGTGACCACAACCTGTACTCACCCACCAATCTCCCCCCTCCGATCTTGCAGGTTTAGGGCATATATCCCCGAGTCGTGTCTCGTTCCCGGTCCTCATCCTTCCGGTAGAAAATTGCCTACTTCCTGTAAACATCTTCTTCACCACCTCCTCTTAGTCAATTACCATGTCAAAGTTAAGTTCCGTGGCCAAGACCGCCCATTTGGCCTCCCAAGCGGTGAGATCCCAAGTTTCCAGAAACTTGCCTCAAGCTGGCCAATATCAAGCATTGAGAATGACCGACTCCAGAATGGCTTCTTCAACTTCTGGTACTAAAACCATCACTATTCGTGATGCTTTGAACGCTGGTCTTGCTGAGGAATTGGACAGAGATGACGATGTTTTCATCATGGGTGAAGAAGTTGCTCAATATAATGGTGCTTATAAAGTGACCAGAGGATTGTTGGATCGTTTTGGTGAACGTAGAGTTATTGACACTCCAATCACTGAAATGGGTTTCACTGGTTTGGCTGTTGGTTCTGCCTTGCACGGTTTGAAACCAGTTTTGGAATTCATGACATTTAACTTTGCTATGCAAGCCATTGATCAAATCGTTAACTCTGCTGCCAAAACTTATTATATGTCTGGTGGTAAGCAACCATGTAACATCACTTTCCGTGGTCCTAACGGTGCTGCTGCTGGTGTTGGTGCCCAACACTCCCAATGTTACGCCGCTTGGTACGGTTCCATTCCAGGTTTGAAGGTTCTTTCTCCTTACTCTGCTGAAGATTACAAGGGTTTGATTAAGGCCGCCATCAGAGACCCTAACCCAGTTGTTTTCTTGGAAAATGAAATCGCTTACGGTGAAACTCATGAAATTTCCGAAGAAGCTTTGTCTTCTGACTTCATCTTGCCAATTGGTAAGGCTAACATCGAAAGAGAAGGTACTGATATCACCCTTGTTGGTCACTCCAGATCTGTTAAGTTCTGTGTGGAGGCTGCTGAGACCTTGGAGAAGGAATACGGTGTCAAGGCCGAAGTCATTAACTTGAGATCTATCAAGCCATTAGACGTCCCAACCATTGTGGAGTCCGTCAAGAAGACCAACCATTTGGTCACCGTCGAAGCCGGTTTCCCAGCCTTTGGTGTTGGTTCCGAAATCTGTGCTCAAATCATGGAATCCGAAGCCTTTGACTACTTGGATGCCCCAGTCGAAAGATGTACTGGTTGTGAAGTCCCAACTCCATACGCCAAGGAATTGGAAGACTTTGCATTCCCAGATCAAGAAATTGTCCTTAGAGCCGCTAGAAAGGTCTTGGGCTTATAAATCTATTCAGATAAAATTAATTAACGCTCTCTTTAGATTATCGTAGTCTCCCCTTAGATGGTGGTTATTATCATAAAGGAAAGTCGTGCGCCAACTCAATAACATAACATTATCAACAACTGTTCTTCTTGTTCAATTAAGGCTAATTCTGGGTTATCATGTCGAAACTGGTTCATAAACGTGTCCACGTGTCACAAGAGCCCCCGTCGCTTTCGAACGACCTCAACTATACCAATTTTGGTGGAGAAAATGATGGACTTTTACCCGTTTCCAACCAAGATATTAAACAACCCTCAAATTCCAATGGACTGTTTACTCCCAAATCCACCAGCGGTTCCAAATCAAAGAACGCTACTCTCAATAAGATCGATCGTCCAGCCTTTGCAGTATTGGTGATTTTGTACTTGCTTCAGGGAGTCCCTGTGGGATTGGCCTTTGGTTCTATTCCGTTCATCCTCAAGTCCAAGTTATCATTTGCCCAAGTGGGGATATTTTCCTTAGCAGCATACCCCTATTCCATGAAATTGGTATGGTCACCTATCGTGGATGCCATCTATAGTCCTAAAATCGGAAGAAGACGGTCGTGGATTATTCCCATTCAGATCATTTCAGGTACCACCTTGATCTATCTCGGTACCATCATCGATAAGTTGGTGGAAGACCCCAAAACTCACTTGACAAGAATCACCGCTTGTTTCTTCTTATTGGTGTTCTTCTGTGCTACTCAAGACATTGCCGTTGACGGCTGGGCTTTGACATGCTTGTCTCCAGAATGCCTATCATTTGCATCCACCGCTCAAACCGTCGGTATCAATTCGGGTTATTTCATGTCTTTCACAATCTTTTTGGCGTTATCATCTCCAGATTTTGCCAATAAATACTTGAGATCGGTACCTTTGGATGAAGGACTTTTCACCTTGGGTCAATACTTGTCATTTTGGGGTTGGACTTATCTTCTTGTTACCGGCTTATTATATTTTGTCCCAGAGGATCCACCACATTTGGCCCAGGCAAACCAGGCTAAGCTCGCCAATGAGAAAGCTAAAACAGAATCTGCTTACAATTCTAAACCCAGCCGTTTAAATGAATTATCATCGGTTTATTTATCCATGTTAGAAGTGCTTAAATTACCCAATGTTCAAATTTTGATAGTGATTTTATTGACCGCCAAATTTGGCTTCCAAGTCAATGAAGCTGCTACAAACCTCAAATTACTTGAAAAGGGGTTATCCAAAGAAGATTTATCTATTACAGTTTTGATTGATTTTCCTTTTGAAATGGTGTTTGGATATTATGCTGGAAGGTGGTCTCATGGTAAGGTCCCATTAAGACCTTGGTTGATTGGGTTTGCAGGCCGTTTGGTAGCAGCAGTTTTTGCCCAATTATTAATCTATTTCTTCCCTGAAGATAGAAAAGTAAGCACAGGATACTTTATACTTATTATTCTTCAACATTTATTGAATTCTTTCATGGGAACGATCCAATTTGTGTCACTTTCTTCGTTTTTCACCAGGATTGCTGATCCTGCCATTGGTGGAACATATATGACGACTTTGAATACCATTTCCAATTATGGAGGTACTTGGCCACGGTTGATTATTCTCTACATGATCGATTCATTCACTACTAGTGAGTGTATTATAGGAAAGGTTAAGTACCCTATTACGTCAGAAGAGCTCAAGGAAAAGTGTTCCCAAGCCAATGGTTTGATTCATATCATACTGGATGGTTATTACTATACCAATACAATTTGTGTAGTGATTGGAGTGATATTACTTTTTTGGATCAAAAGAAAGGCAATTTATTTACAATCGTTGCCAGCAAGTGCATGGAGAGTGGTTAGATAAACTTAAATATATTTAGATCGAATAAATACAATAGAAATATATTCATATTTTAATAAAGAATAACGTATTCAATTTATGAAATAATGTTCAATGATATGCAAAGGTTTAAGAATAATTAGTGATCTTCACTGATGTTTTAGTATAATATTTTGGATGTAGTCACATCATTTGAACCAGTGTCATATGTCTAATGAGAATTCACTTAATTGCCTGTAAAGGTTATTTATATTCAATTAATCCTATCTTTTTTACCAATGAGATGAATGATCTCTACTTCATCTCTACTTGATCTCTACTTGATCTCTACTTGATCTCTACTTGATGTTTACTATTGATATTATCTATTATTGATATTCTAAAACTTGGTTTATGTAGTAGTTTTTATGAAGTTTATTCGGTACTCCATGAGATGTTGATTTGATGATTTGATGATTTGATGAATCGATGAGATTATGCTATTTTTGTATATGCAATGGATTCACTCTTATTTGTAACTATTGGCCACAGACTCGGGTTGATAAAATTCATCATGTAAAAAGTCAATGGGAGAAAATGGTACTTTGGCATCATTAGACATTTTACGAGATACCAGTGAATAAGTTCCAATTAATGATGGAATCAATGATGTTGGCAATGGAGGGGTTGAGATGTGGGGATCGTTAAATGAAACAGGAATGGGTGATTTGGGTAAGATATCTTTGATGGAAAGAGATCGGGCAATAGAAGTCATTGCATTGGATAATAAACCCAGAGGAATTTGACTATTACTGGGAGGACTAGTGAAACTTCCTGATATGTAATGAGATGGAGGAGGCGTGGTAACCATATATGATGCATGGACTGAACTATTGAGTGAGGTTTGTTCGGTTATAGACGGAGACCGTATACCTCTCATAGAATGATTATTCCCCATTGGAATGCCTTGATTGGCAAAATTGAAGTTATTCGTATACCAATCGGGTTTCTGAAATCCAAACCCTTCGGGATTGGCTACCTTGGGACTGTTTTGGAAAGTAATACCAGGTGACCCAAGACTCCATTTGAGTTGTTGGTTGGAATTAATCGAAGAATGTCTCGATTTAAAATTGTTACTGTATAGCCAGCATTGGAAAAGGATCACACAGTCAAAGAGAACGGTGCCTGCACTGCCCACAAGAAAGGGTAACTGGTCCATAAGAACCTTATTGAATTTCAAACCATTCTTTGGCCATCCCAACCATAACAGGTACAAGTCACTTGCAATTGAAATGGTATAAAAGAGATTTCCCAACATGGCAAAAATAAATAGAAATACCGAAGTTCCTTTGGTTGATTTCAAGTTGAAATTCTTAAGAATTTGAGGAGACCTAGATGAAAGGTAAAGAATAGAACATAACCAAGCAGAACATTTCCCGATTTCATTAGCTGTGAAGTGAGTTAAGGTAAACCATAACGAAGACCAAATTTCAGGAGACTCATGGCCAAGGTCATGGTCAAGGTCACGGCTTTGGATTGGAAGAGCGTTTGCTTTGGTTAGACTACCTGCCAAAAACGATGAGCTCAAGAGCTTTTGGAACATGCTTTCTTGTTGTCTATACGGTGCAGAGTTCGAGATATCGATTGGAGAATGAGGGGCCAGTTGATCAAACCGGTTTCTTCGGTTGAAATGTTTTCCCATGCTTTTAGGGGTATTTCGAAGCATGTTAGGACTTTGAAGTAAGTTATGATGTACCTTTTGATATGGATATACCCTGGTATAGTACCAGAATTGTAATGAAAGAATGCAATCTATGAAGCAGTAATAAGCTGCTAGACAAGTCTGGAACGGTAAAGCCCGGGTGAGAATACATCCTAGAAGGTTGGTAACGTCTCCAGCTATCCAGCACATTAAAAACATTGGAGATATTCCCAGAACACTTTGGTTGACATAATTCTCGATGATCTGGGGAAGTTGAGCAAATAGCCAAACGGAAAGGGAAAGAATGCCACAAATCTCCGAGATTCTGGCTAATATATCTTGCTTGTATGCATTATGGCCACTAGCAAGAAACTGAGGGGCCAAGGTGGTTCCATTGGTTATCAGGGTAGTTGAGATGTTGGAGAAGGATGGTTCTAGCTGACCCAAAGCCGAGGAAAAAACGGTTCTTTGAGATGAAACAAGTACCAGTACTATCGAGGACATATTTAAAGGTTCAAGTGGGTGTTCATTGCCTCGTGTAGGTGGAGTCTTCTCTTATCAAGATCTGAACCGTTATCATCAAGATTTTTCGCTCTCTTCCTGACACAAAGCACCAAAGCTTCTGGAACGATCTGTGCAGGCAGCGAAGAAACACAAGAAATCAACAAACCAAAAGCCAAAAAACCAACAATCCGAAAAGCGGTAGAAATCGTGGTGGTTCTGTTAAAGATCAAACTAGCTAGTTTATCATGTTGTTACTATATATTGTCTCTATATATAGCGGAGATTTCGGAGGGTCATGGACGGCAGATAAGCAGTAGGTCATGGGCATGATGTGAATAAGTGGGGTACACCAAATGACAACCGATAACGCGTGAGTCCACTTCCAAAACTACAATGCAAAGCGAGAATCCCTTGTCCCTTCTCATAGTTAGCTACACCAAATATGGTTGGGTTGAAGGAGACCAAGAACTGTATGTGTAGAACAATAGTGGAATTCGATATAATTCCATGAAATGATGAAATGGATATATGCGGTCCGAGCTTAAAGCTTACTGGTTGCATCTATGTATGCCATATGCGTGGAAGTTTGATGTAGCTCATCACAGAAGATTCCACTAAATACGAAATCACTGAAAATAGACTAAGTGGGTATTGTACCGGAAGGGATTCGAACAGAGATGGTTAAAGGTTTCAAAACAGATGTTAAAGGTTTCTGTGTCATGAAGACTCGTAATACGTTGTACCACATAACAATCAGAGTATTCCTGGGATTAACCCTTAGGATTAGTTCCATGTGTTTGTGCCATAGGCCAACTGAGGCGGATAATTATCTTAAGTGTTAAAAGAAAGAGACTGTTCATATTATTTAAATTCAGACATGATTTGATTATTAATATGATTCCAGCTGGTATTGATGATATTGATGATATTGATTCTTTGGTATTGATCATTTGGTATTGTTCATTTGGTATTTTTTGATTAGTTGGTAATTTATTCTTTTTACAAGATTTTCAAGATTTTGATGAAGATAAAATTTAACTTCAAGAGACCAATAAATGAATAAAGTATAGAGAATTCATTTACAATAGAATATCCTCCAGCTTAAACACATTCCAAATGATTTAGCCAAGATCCTCTTTGAATCAAGGATTATTTTATACGTAGAAGCCTCTAGCGGCTTTTCTCTCTCACCCGCTCTCACCCTTTCCTTTCAACCCTGTTCATATAGTCTGAGGAACCTTCTACTATACACTCCATTCACCAATTAACCAAGTTAACTATATAGAAAATTATCAAATCTTATTCTTCTATTCTATTTCCTAATTTCATTGGTTAAACTGTCTGTAATCACTTCCCCAATTCCTCGCTAATTTCTAACTATATAATCTCTAAAATCGTTCTTTTCTGGTTAATATCTACCCTTCCCTCAGTCCTTGATCTGGGGAAGTCATCATCACATCAACGCGCATTTAACATCAACTTGAAGAATCATCACCGCCAGATCTCCATGGTATCCCTATACGATTTGGTGGTACTGCAACAGCAGTTCAATCATCTCACCACCTCCATCCCATCACTTGATACTCTCCTTCTCAATTCCACCAATCGACATCGAGTCTACGATTTCCAGGCTGGTCCAGGAAACTCTCCACTACACACCGTCACCGTATCATTAATCATATCACATTTGGCTAATAACCCCAACAATAGAGTCATAGTCATCGATACTCTTCAGCCGTTTCCGTGGCACTACGTGACTTCCAGTAAAAAGTTCCAGAAATCATGGCTAGAGAAGTCGCTCGTCTCATACTCCGCCGATACCTTTGCTAAGCTCTTTGCCCTCTTGACCAGTCCTAAACTTAACTTCAACTCGGCTCTCGACAGGGGCAAAACCATGTTGATAGTAGACGGGTTCCACGAGTTGGCCGAGCTCTACAAACTCGAACTTTCTGCTACTTATGAGGAGACAATACTCAAGCATCATATCGAACGCAATGCCATCTTCATAGCAAATCAACCGAAGATTCGAGAAACCGGCACAGCCACCGTCCTCCCTGAAATCCCACCGTCGTCTGATCTCTTGACAGAAAACCCGGCATCCAAGTTCGAAAAGCATCTCCTTCTAATCATGAGCATCATCTCCAAGTATGCATTCAATAATGACCTGGTGTGTATTCTCTTGGGTCATCTAGATACCTCATACAAGCTCAATACCGCCAACAGAAATGCATCGCCATCGCCATTCCCCGATAATTCTGTTTCTGGCCATTTACTGTCACAATTAGAACAGTCTCAAGACATCGCTACTCCAAAGGGGAGAGTGGTGCTATCTCCGGCATTAGTGCCTAACTACAATAATAATTACCATCGACCAAAGATGGCTACCTCCATAGAGTCATTCATCACCACTAGAGTCATCCTCTATCAAGATTGGTACTCTAAATCATTGCATTATCATGAAAATACCACCATGAACAAAAGTGATAGAATTATTCATTCGGCCATAGTTCAACATCTTCAAAGTGCCGAACCAGAAAGCTCACCGGTATATTTCGATTACGATGGCCCCATTTACCACAATGGGGACGTTTCAACTTCATACAAGCCTCCAAACTTCAAATTTATTGATTTATCCCGTTCTGGGAATCCATGGGTGCCCAGTACTCAAAGTATTTTACCCCCACGAAGTGACGATATCGGTAGCGATATCGCTACCGGTACCGGTACTGGAGCCGAGTCATTGGATCTGATTGCTGAGGAACAGATGTCTTTGCCATCCAAGAGTCAAATGGAAGGTTTGATGCAATCAACCCAAAGGAGCCCCCAAAGGAGTCCCCAAAGAAGTCAATCAATATCAGAACCAGGGGAATTGGCTTCAGGTTTGGACCTTGCAACCCTCCCAGAAGAAACCAACGAAACCAATGAAACCAATGAAACCAATGAAGCACCACATCCCCCAGGAACCAATTCTATTACGCCAAATTTACCAGAATCTACACCCGGAGAAGTTTTTGGGCAAAATCATATCTCATTGACAGGATCCCCTAGTAAAATTGGAAGTATAATGAACCGAGACCAGCAGCAAGAATTCCATTCTACTCCAATTGACCATGCAAATCACCTGGAAATGCAACCAGCAATTCCAGCCATTGATCAAGCTACCAAAACCACCCCCAACAGAGAAATGGGGGGTTCGGTGGCAGTTTCGGAGTCAGCCGCAAAAGGAATGTCCGATCTGTACCGAGAACAGGACAATTTGGGCAATTTGGGCAATTTGGACGATAACGTCAATTTTAACCCCTCTGAAATTGGAGATCTCCTCCCAGAACATCACCACGGATCTTCTGATCCGATGGACCCGCCTAGTCCCGAGTCCCAGCCCCAAATCTATTGGGAGCAACTACCCGAACCCCATCTCCCTATAGTGCACCTGTCACCCACATTGGACGGTACACGTAACTCCGACACTTCACTGGTGGTGGAAGAATCCGAAGATGAGATCATTGGCACGTTATTAGCCCGACAGGAATCGGCATAATGCCGGTCAGTATTTTGGGTGGAGATGGACTTACTGATAAACCGGCGATAGGATCAATTTCCATGTCAAAAAGTCGATTTTTCACTAGGTTAATATTTCATCTACTACCATCGCTACTTCCCCATTAGGCTGATATGCCTCATCATATTTCTCCCCATGATACATTAGTTTTGGAAGTATTCAATGTAGCGGCCTTTGTCGTCCATGGTCGTCCTACGTCCATCTTAGTCCATTTCTTGTCTGTAAACCGCGTTGATCGTGTTCAGGTCACATCATCAGATTATCGCATGCTCAAATTTGTTCGTAAAATTGATTCTTTGACACTTCCAACCACCACCAATGGACCACACCGTCGAACAAGTTAAGGCCCAATGGCTCCATGTCGTTGACAAAGTCACGGCCTATGTGGAACGGGCAGTTCAAGCAGGCCATCCTTATCGAGTTTATGAACATGGTTCGTCCATCATTGCTGGAATTAGACACCATGGGTTTGTGGAAGAATACACCAGAAGGTTGGAAATTACTTCATTAGATGATCAATTAGCCTTGGGAGCATATGCTGTGGCAGGAACCATGTTGGTGTTGAGTATAATCTACGGATTCTATGGAAGTTCTGGGTCGTCTCGTCCAAAGAAGAAGAAGGGCAAGAAGAAGTTGACCAAGGCCCAAAAAGCAAACAAACATATCCAGTCTATCTTGGATTATGTTGAAGGTACTTATGTGCCTCAAATCGACGAATATATCGAGAATTACGAGTCGTTGAACTCCGATGATGTGGTATACAAGTACAACTACTTTACTGAAATGCTCTTGAAGGAGATCATGAAATTGGATGGAGTGGACGTAGGAGACAATGAGGTATTAAGAACCAACCGTAAGAAGGTCATCAAGTTCATCCAAGATCACCAGAAACGTTTGGACAAGTTCAAGAAGGAAGCCAAGTTTTAGGTAGTCAACCCACCATGGTAAATATATACTCAATAATAAATGTAATTGTAAATCTACAATCTTAACTCTGTACAGTAGGTTCACGAAAATTAAGGAGCATCAACCAGAAGATTACATGGGCAATTAGAATATTACATGGGCAATTAGAATATTACATGGGCAATTAGAATATTACATGGGCAATTAGAATATTACATGGGCAATTAGAATATTACATGGGCAATTAGAATATTACATGGGCAATTAGAATATTACATGGCCAGTTAGAAGATTACATGGGCAGTAAGAAATCTTGAAACCTAGAATGAGATGGTCATAATGCTGATAAAGTGTTAATGGTAGTAAGACTATGAATAAGGTTATATGTTTTTAGATGTCTTCGAAGTTATAGAATAATCTGATAGCCTACTACTAGTCTTGGGATCTGATTAATTTTGCTGAAAGTCTTGGGTCTGATAGTTAGCTGAAGTCTAATGGGATTGGGGCTGGCTAATATGAGAGGAAAACTCCCCAGTATTAATTCTTTTACCCCGTCTGACCCCAAACTCGGGGATCTTTCCATCATCAGCAAACATATGAGTAAACAATGGCAATTGATGGCCCAACCATAGGGCACTGGAGGTATGGTCACGCGTGTCATATCCTGTTTGGGGATGAATAAGAACCGATAAGCTTCCATGATGTAATTGGAACCAACTCAATAACTTGATGAAGATTTCTGGTCTGAGAACATCAGCTTCCCAGAATTGAGTGGGATGAGGGCCGATAACGATATCGTTAGGGAGACGCTTGACTATAATCGAACCGTTTTCTGCCTCTTGAGGAAAGTCGTCCAAAAGTTTGTCTAAAAGATTGAACGCCTCTTTCTTTGAGTGAGCTTGACTGGCAAAGTAGTAGACGTGGAAATCGTAATATTTGACAGGATCGGTGAAACTAAGTCCATGAATGGAAGTAGTGGCGGTCTTGGGATCAGCCAAGTAAGTGACGTATTCCATGATAATAATAGATAGATAAAATCAAATCAATTAATAGAAATGGATAATAAAGTAAGTAGTCTGGGATTGGGAACTAGACTAGAGGGGAGAGCTAGATTGGAATTGGGGAACAGACTAGAATTGGGGAACAGACTAGAATTGGGGAACAGACTAGAATTGGGAAAACTTGACTAGAATTGGTCAATTGGTTGATGGACGATTGGCTGAATGATTGGCTGATAATTGGGTGATAATTGTGGTAGTGTACTCTGTCGGGTGGTTGGTAGCTAATTTATCGGAATACTCCACTAAGCCACAGTACTCCACAGTTGATGGAGTCTATACAGGCAGAATTATCACCAAGCCAGAACCAGAACCCGAACCCGAACCAGAGCCAAAGAAAGGAGAAAATTACCGTAGTAAAACATCAACACACGTATGGTTATTGGATGTAAAAATTAGCTGAATATTTCATGGTTCCGGGGTTGAAGCTTTTTGAACTGAAGGGTGTGGAATCTTGAGATTGATCAATCTGATAACTATGCCATAACTATGAAAAAAACCTAACTTCTCAATGAACCTCGGAGATAATTTCTTCACCATTCTAACATCGTCACCCTTCAGTAATCTTTACCTTCAGTAATCTTTATCTTATTTCCTAAATCTGTATGATTATCCATTTAGTACTGTTATTAGTATTAAACCCAAAAGCCGAAATCTGGTAAAGAGATCAATATATCAATGAAATTAAATGGTATAGGTTATGAGATTTCTAGGAATTGCCCGAGACCACATTTTAGCATTTTAGCCCGTTAGATACATAGACGGGCCTTTAACCATAATAGTGTGATAAGCCCAAATGGTATGGAATCATGAAATAGAATTATGAAATAGAACTATGAAAGTTGGGTGCTTCTGAATCAAATTACGCACCCTGATGAATATGAGCAGAACCATCGCATTACCATTGATTACCTTTTTCGAGGTTACAAGGCGGTGATCACACCGTGCCCCATTTGACTAGAAACTTCTGATTAAGGCGACCTAATGATTATTGACATACTTGAAAGTGATAGTTGATAGTTAGAAATTGATAATTTCACCCACGAGGATTGGCCATAAATTGACGCAGCCAAGAGGTATCAAATGGTAAAAGGTGAGCAAAAGGTGATCAAGATGCAATGAAAAGGGATCAAAATGCGTCAAATGATTCCCATGGACCACAGAAATCGTTCTCCCATCAACAGGAGCCCCACGTGTGACACCACGGGGTACAAGCGAACACTCTCAGGCGACCTACAAAGCCTGGGCAGGTACCGGTAAAAACCCAGAGTTTCTTGGAGGCCTAGGAAATATGCGAGTTGATGCGAAGTGAACCAAATTCACCATATTGCAATACCAGAAAATATTATGATTGACACATCTAACAGAGAATGGCGGGAATGATGGGAATGATTCGAAACGGCGATCTGAAGGTGACCCAAATGGGAGTAAGCCATTGGGTGATAATTAATTGCAGCTTACTGTGAGAATGTGGTGAATAAAGCCGGAGATATTTACGGTATTCACCGTAGATCTAAAGCCGAGATTAAACTGACAACATGAAAAATAGAAACTTAGTGATAATAAGAGATAATACAGACGTGAATAGTTGGTAACTTCGAGATAATAAAGTGGTCACTTAGAGGGAATATAGAGCCAATAGTTGATAACATGTTAGGTATTGTCATGGTATCATATTGAAAGAAATTGAGGTTGGAGAGAAGTTGAGTAGTTGGGAGCAATTGATGGATCAACGGAACAACCAAAACAAGAAATATGCTTTTTCATCAATAAAACTAGATCAGCCTTGTTACCAAATCAATTTTCAGGCTGACATATTGTAACGTCCCACGAGGGTTGAGTTACGGCGATATTTCGGGTGTGTTGAGAAGATGGGTTGAGGACCTAAGCCTCCGAAAACACCGAGAATTAATAGAAAGGAACTAACCGGGTTAGATCAAGATCTTCCAATTCTGGGGAACATACGGCTCTAGTTCTGGTTGCGGATGTAGGGAATTTTACGGTTTTGGGACTGGTTGTGGAATCTAGGGCCACAGTCCCGATACAGAGATAACTAATTCATCATGAGCTTCCATGAGCCCGCCATGAGCTCTGGCAAGCTCCATAGATGACTCTATGATAGATGACTCTATGGATAGAACTAAAGAACTGGTCATTAACACATGCACGAGCAACGATTCATTCTATTCACCCCTCAATGGAGAACCATCGGTTCTTTATTGGTTGTCATGGGTTCTCATAGGTTCTCATAGGTCTTCATTCCTCATTAGTTCGCTATTATAAGTGAAAAGTTACAGGTAGCGAGAAGATTCTGTAATGGCACTAGAGTTCCCACTAGCTTCGCTAATATTACTACTATTAAACGATCTAAAAGGCCAGAAAGGCCTGTAGTTTATCAAATCGGATTAAATTCCAATCGCTCTTCATTCTTCTCTTCACTTCACTCTTCTCTTCACTCTCAGTTCTCCGCTTCCGTTCCTGTTCCCGCTTCCGTTACCGTTCACACTCTCAAATCCCTTACTCCACTCAATGGTTCCGATCTTCTCCATTCTCCATTCTCCACATGTCTAGTCTCACCAATCGCATTATCACTTGCCTAATTCTCCCTCCCAATTCAACCAGATGTCGCAAACCAAACCCAGAAGAAATACCCCACTACAATATAGAGCACGAATAAACGTTTCTTATTACTTGTAGTGAAATATTAATATTTGTTCAGTATTCTGAGCAAATCCCCCACCACCTCCGGAGATATCATTCCACTCATCACCATAGCCTCGTCTTCCTGGTCATGGCCCCTAGTGGAATCCGCTAATGTCCTGCCATGTGCCGTCTGCCGTCATCCGCTGGATCTGCACATGGATATAGACATGAACATGAATGAAGTTTCAAACTCTTGGCTAGACACGTGGGTGCAAAATTTCCAAACGACTGGATGCTCATTTGGGCAATTGGTCCCATGAAAAAACCAACATAATTGTCCCAATTACGTCATCACGGCTTAACCACCACCAAATGCAACCAAATGCAACCTCATTATACTCCAGCAAACTTCACCAAATTAAACCAACTTCAGGTGAATTCCCCATTAAAATCCTCCATCACCATCTTACTGTTTAACTCCCTAAACTGTCCCTAATTCTCCTTATCATAATCAACTCCCCAGCCCACGTTTCCTGGAACGGCATAGTTGAGTTTTTTCTTAACATCTTGGCGACTGCGACTGCAAATAATCCGTTACCACTTACTATGCATCTACTGCAGGAAACACATCTTGGCGATTGCAAATCGGTTTTGGCGGTTTTGGCTGGAAATCCCTGGATGAACCTTCAGACTATAAAACCTCTCCAACTACTCTGTTTAAATCAGCAGCAGCAGAAAACTCAGCCAAAGAATCTCTTAGAAGACTCACTTGAAAGAATCAAGATCTTAAAGAATCACTTTGCTATTCTCAGGTTAATACTTGCATCGCTCCCATTATCATTTCGTGGTCCCATACAATTGTTATAGTTGAAATTATAGCTGAAATCATAGCTGAAAATCTAGCTGAAATCAAAATCATATTATAGTCAAAATGCAAGCTCTTCATCAGTTTGATTACATTTTTGCAATCGCCATGATCTTTGCGTTCTTGGACGCTTGGAACATTGGTGCTAACGACGTTGCCAATTCGTTTGCTTCTTCCGTTTCTTCCCGTTCCTTACGTTACTGGCAAGCCATGGTGCTTGCGGTGATTTGTGAGTTCTTGGGTGCCGTTCTTGTTGGTGCTCGTGTCTCTGATACCATCAGAAACAAAATCGTGGATATCTCTGTGTTTAAGGAGGAACCAGCAGTATTGATGCTTACCATGTCTTGTGCCTTGGTGGGGTCTTCTACTTGGTTAACCATCGCCACCTCTATCGGTATGCCTGTTTCCACCACCCACTCCATTGTTGGTGCCATCATTGGTTCTGCCATTGCTGCCAAGGGTGCTAACAACATTCACTGGGGATGGAACGGTGTTGCTCAAATCATCGCCTCATGGTTCATTGCCCCAATAATTGCCGGTTGTTTTGCTTCCATCACTTTCCTTATCTCCAAGTACGCTGTGTTGGAAGTCAAGGACTTTGACACTTCCTTGAGAAACGCTCTTCTCTTGGTCCCAACTTTAGTGTTTGTTACTTTCTCTATTTTGACCATGTTGATCGTATGGAAAGGTTCTCCACAACTTCACTTGGACAAATTGTCTAACGGTACTATCGCCGCCGCTATTGTTGGTACCGGTGCTGTCGCTTTTGCTGTTTACATGATTGTATTGTACCCATTCTTCCGCAGAAAGTTGGTCCACAATGACTGGACCCTTAGATGGTTTGACATCTGGAAGGGCCCATCCTTCTGGTTCAAGTCTACTGATGACATTCCACCAATGCCTGCTGGCCATGAACTTACCATCGATTACTACAAGGGTAGACGTCACACTGAAGAAACCGCTCCTGCTGACTCTGTTGAAGAAAAGTCTAACCATTCTGACATGGAGAAGACCAATGAAACTCATTACGAGATCACCAAGATGGTTTCCCAAGATACCGCTGAAAAGTCTACCAAACAAGTTTACCTTGCCCTTCTTAAGAACCCAGCTAAATGGCACATTCTCCTCTGGAAATTGTTCACTCATGGTGTTACTCAAGATATTATCACCAACCAAGTTCAAGACAAAGATATGTTATCCGGTGACTTGAAGAAGCTTCACGGTTCTTCCAAGTACTACGACAACAAGATCGAATTCTTATACTCTCTTCTTCAAGCCATTACTGCTGCCACCATGTCTTTCGCTCACGGTGCTAACGATATTGCAAATGCCACTGGTCCATTAGCCACTGTTTACTTGGTTTGGTCTACCAACCAAGCCAGTTCTAAGGCCGATGTTCCAACCTGGGTGTTATGTTACGCCGCTGCCGCTCTTTCTATCGGATGTTGGACTTTCGGTTACCGTATCATGGGTAACTTGGGTAACAAGTTGATCTTGCAATCCCCATCCCGTGGTTTCGCTATCGAATTAGGAGCTGCTATCACTACTGTTTTTGCTACTCAATTAGCCATCCCAGTTTCTACTACCCAATCCGCCGTTGGTGCTACCGTTTTCGTGGGGTTGTGTAACAAAGAATGGAAAGCTGTTAACTGGAGAATGGTTATCTGGTGTTACGCTGGATGGCTTGTTACTTTGCCAGTAGCTGGTTTGATTGCAGGTATCCTTAACGGTATTGTGTTGAATGCTCCAAGTTTAGGTCAAACTTACCAATTGACTGGTTAAATTTTAAGTTCTTTTTTATAGATTTGTTAATTAATATTTTAGTTGTGATATTCACCAAAATGAAAAAATAGTAGAATTAAAATTAAGATTTTAAATTATATCTTTCTTAGAATTTCATACCTTCTCGAAGGTATAGATTTATTCGAGTTTACTGTTGAGAGGTTTCACAATCACTTAGATCAAGAAAGTGGAATGATATCTGTTTTAATAAGGAATAAACAATACAAGTCCATAAAAATAATTAGTCAGTGTTAGAATAACCATCAGCCATCAGTCTTCATTCATCAATGCTTTACAATTTTAACTGAAGTTAAGAGACACTATAAAGAGCAGAAGAGAGAGGAAATGACTGAAATGGCTGAAATGACTGAAATGACTAAATGTCTAACATGACTAAATGTCTAAAATGCCTTGAGAATTGACCATATCACACAATTCCAGTGTTAGTTCCTCTACTGCGGTAAGTAAAACCAATAGCATGATTTTTCAGTGACTAGTTTCTTATGAAGATTCGAGTATGAATTGGCACTATGAAGTGAAATCATGACCAAATTTGAGTGAAACTGCTGGGGAGACTCTCTCAATTTCTGGGAGATTCTATCAATTTCTGGGAAGATAGAAAATGCTTGAAATATCATTACATAATAACACTGTACTTGCTAGGATGATAATTCTACTCTCGTTAAAGATAGTACCAATGCTTATTCAAGTAATATAGATATTGATTTAGACATTATTGATACTGCCTGTGTTCCTCCATCAATTCTGAGAGTTCTACCAATTTCTCAAAATCTCCATAACGTTCTAGAAATTTACCCTACAGATAGTACTAAAGTAGTATTATTACAATTAATTGCCCTGTTAATATCCTGATGGCTCATTAACGAGAACTGTTAATTTCTTGTGTTCAAGTGCTACTGTTAATTAAATTAATCAGATCCAAAAGTTTACTAGCAATTTCTATTAACCAGTAAATTCCAATAACCAGTAATTCCCACTAGCCAGTAAATTCCACCGGCTTCTATTTCTAATAATTTTAACAGTTAATTGTTTTAATGTTTGTTCCTTATTAAATGAGAAGAATATCCATCAATATTGCTCATAAATAACCCCAAAGAATTTCTTTTTCGACCTAATTAATTGGCCTTTGTTTACTTAATTAGACAGCAATAATTTCATCAGGGGGAAGCTTGGGGCTTCATTCAGCCTTGGCAGTGGGGTGTCATAAAGGTGATTATACGTCATGTGATAAACAGTCACATGTCCACCAATGTTGATATATTAGCCAGTACACGCACTTTCCCTTGCTTATCACGTGACGTGATTTCACGTGGATATCTAATCCAATTCTAACTGACCTTCCACTATATCCACCAGATGTCTTACGAAGAGAAATTCGACGCTAGTTTGTCACTTTTAAGGAGATTGCACCCCAAAGCCATTTCCGAAAACCTCCAAAATGTGTGCACATTGATTCAGCAGGACGAAAACCAAGCCGAATTGGTCCAGGACCTCTTGTCGTCGGTTGACACTCCATTACAAGTGGCCAAATGTGGAGACACAGGAAAGTCGTATTTATGTTGTGATTATAATCGAGACGGTGACTCGTACAGATCTCCTTGGTCCAACAAATATTACCCAATTCAGCCGGAAGATGACGAGTTACCTCCATTCCCTTCCAATATTCTCAGACAATTAGAGATCAAAGCCAATGATAGTTTTGATATTTATCGAGACTTATACTATGAAGGAGGAGGGATTTCTTCGGTTTACTTGTGGGACACTGAAGATGATGAAACCATTGATGGATTTGCTGGGGTAGTTTTGATCAAAAAGGAAACCAATGATGGTTCCGGTAAATGGGATTCAATTCATGTATTTGAAGTGATTCCAGAATCTAATTCTACTGCATTATACAAATTGACCACTTCGGTCGTTTTGAACCTTCAAGGTGACAGCTCGTTGTCTTTGGCTGGTAACTTGACCAGACAACTTGAATCTTCACTGACCTTAGAAGTTGAAGGTGGATTGAATTTAGAGAGTTCTCACTTGATCAATTTGGGTACGTTGGTAGAAAAGGCCGAATACAATATCAGAAATTTGCTTCAGGAAGTATACTTTGACAAATTGAAAGACATTTTACTTAAAGATTTGAGATCTGTTGGTGATCTTGGTGAACAGAAATTGGATAACTTGAAACAATCGGAGTTGATCAAGGGATTACAAGGATTATGATTATGATCAAAATCATACTCTGAGAGGATTAAAACCCTGGAAACGTAATGCTACATGAATTCGTAACTGTTTATATTCGTCAATAAATATCTATATATATTAAATGCTTGTAAGATGCTCTTTCTTAGATGTTAAATATCTTCCTTAATATTCCTTAAAGTGTGAGATATTTGTTACAGAAGTCTTAACTGTATTTTTCATAACTCTTCTCATAGTCTAAGTGCTCTTTCGAAGACTAGAATACATTGATAAGTCAATTTTATCATCAAGGTCATCATCTTTGGGATCCAACAAATCCTCATAATCGCTGTTGTTGACTATCACTTTGTCATCTTGGAAGACGAGAGTATTTCCATTAGACTCATCGTCTTCATTGACATGTATCGTTGACCCAGTATCCAAATTATACATGGGACTTTGGTTAAGTTTGGTGGACGAATTGTTCTTCGAAGAAATGTTGATGTCTTCTTCACTCAATGAAGAAAGAACATTAGACTTTACATCATTAACAAATGACCAAATCGATGAAGATACTGTTTGAAGCATATCTTCAGTGTTTCTTTGCCCAGGTGGATTCTTCTTATTGCTATTGTTATTGATATTGACTTTAGGCATTATTTCCTGTGTGGATGTTGGCGGTGGGAAAGTCTTATCCAAATCAATGGAAGAGGAGGTTGGTTTTGATTTTGACTTCAATGGTGATGGAAGTGATCCAAAACTAGAGATTGAATCCTCAGAGTTCCTTGATCTATAATGTGTGCTTCCAGAAGACAGATCGACAGAGAGATGTGATTGTTGGTGTTGGTGTTGTTGTTGCTGTTGATTTGGAGTGCTGATTAGGGAGCGTTCGAATTCGTTCTGTAGCATAGTATCGAATTGTTGGAGCATATTGAGAGGTTTGGAAAGGTTGGTCCATAACTTGGAGTTTCTTCTATCAGATTGAGTTGTCGAAGGTGGTGGATTACCGGTACCGGTACGAACAGGGCTGATTTCATCAGATTCCTTATTGGGTGGGTAATTGTAGGAGGAGGATAATGTTCTTCTTCGAGATCGGTTCTTAGTACTAGCTATAGCTTCTTCACGGGGGTTACTATTTTGACGTTGATGTGAAGTCTTTAACGACGTGGTTCCGTTCAATTCCCTGTACAACGATTTCTGGATCACTTCCCTGAGTTTATGGAGTTCTTTTTCATGACTATCTAGTTTTTGGTTCAAATTGGTGATGTTGTCTTTGATCTCCACAATACACATTTCTTTAAGGGCCAAGAGCCGGAGTTGTTCGTCGATGTCAAGCGATACCAATTGGTCCATCTGAGGTAACGGTACGTCATATTTAAGGTCTTCCAGCTTCCGGTCCCCTAGGTAGGATTGATATGACACATTAGTTGATCCCCCATGAGAAGTGGAGTAACCATACCCTTTTGGAAGAGAATTGGACGGGGTGGATGCCAGAGATTGTGTCACATGGGTGGTAATTGGAGAAACCGCCAAATTTAAACTTATTCCTTTACTTCGTGATACAGATCGAGAAATCGACTGTTTGTCCTTACTGGAAGCATTGGAGGGAGTTCTGGATTTTTGATACCGTTCAGAACTCATCATGTCACGAGAACTCCTTGATGGCGGACTGAAAACGGGTGACGACTTGGGGACGGCGTCGGGGACGGCGTCGGGAGACTTCATGACGTTGAAGGTGTTGATAGAGTTACAATAACAACTACTACTACCATCACGAGCCCTTTGCATCACACGACCACGCGTCGTTAGTGGGACATGACAGATTTCATATGCAAACCACCTCCACCACCACAAGGAAAAGGAAATAAATCTGGTTCAATTTGACTGGTAGCGACGGTTTGTTATCGAATTTGTTGTTGTATTACCAGCTGTTATTGCTTGAGATTAATCGAGCTGAAAATCTGCCGTTTCACCTCCGTTTTTTCGTGTTCTTTTAGGACCATCCCTTCCCATATCACGTAATACCTCCACACATTTAATCAGATACTATGAGAAACCTTCAGATCTTGATCCAAGAACCATCCGTTTCAAAGTGGATCAAGTGGGTCCTTGCTCTTCTCGTTGTTCGGGTGAAGAAGGCCCCATTATGGGCCAGTTTTCTCTCGTTGAATCCGTTGATTAGACGTATACTCAGTACATCCGAGGTCCGCCCCGTTCTCAATAGGTTATTAGGACCTAAGAAAGTATCAACATCTTCTTCTTCCACGGTCACCACAGTGGCCAAGTCGGAATCAGATAACCAAACATTAAAGCGTCGGATAGCTAAACTTTCCAATTTAGTGACTTGCTCGTTCTTGTATTTCGCAACCTACAAGAATAACGGGTTCCCAAAGGACTATTTGGTGATATTTCTTTGGATGAGTTACTATGGCGAATTGGATAAACCTTCTGATATGAAAGTGCTTGTGTCGCCAAAGACATCGCGCTACTTTAAAGTGGAGTCCTACAGTCAATGGGTGGTGGACCTTTATAACCACAAGGAATACATCATATACCCAGTAATCTTTAGCCAAATCCTCTCAAACTACTTGACTCCCACCAAGTATACGTTTAATCAACGGTACCTTTCCAGCTCTATCAAATCACGCATCTTGAATCCCATTTGGATCACATTCTCCCTTGGAGTTAATACCCATTCCATCGCCTGGTTGAAGTTACTCAAGGCATATCTCATCCATAATGCAGCATTGGCTGGGTTATTTGCCTTAACTTCGTTTAAATCGCGTGCATTGGATAAATACTATGAATTGAAGCATGGAATAGTCACCGATAAATCCATGACTGATATCATCAAGCAATACCTACTTTTCATTCTTCACAAATCTAACTCATTTGCAAACTTCATTTATTTCCCTAATATCTTCTCCATGTTACTCATCTCAGTTTCGGCATCTACGGTATCTTCTTTGAACCTTTGGAACAATAAGAATTTCTTTAAGTTTTACATCAAAGCCATTGGTTTCATTGCTGGATTTGGTACTTTATATGCCAATGCTCAAGAATTTATTCCTGATTATGGATATCAACGTCAACAAGATGAGAAAATCAATGTCAGAACCATTTCAAAATCATTTTTTGATTCATTGAATTTATATTTATTCAGATTGATATTGTTATCCAAATGGCGAATTACTAAAGAAAATCATCCTAATTTCACAAAGATAAAGCTAAGCACTTGGTACCGAATTGAAACATTGTTGATGTGTTTCGGAATATATAAAGTGATGAACTTGAATGATTTCTTGAAAAGAAACCCTCAACATAAAGATTTGAAGAATCTGCCATTAGTCAAAGGTATTGATAAAATCATGTAATAAAGTGATTACACCAAAGATGAAAAGAGGAATTCCACCTGGTCAATTCACTTCAATGCTTTACATGCAATTTTCAACCTACAAGACTAATCACTATTAAACAAACTGTATAGTGTAGATAGTATATTGCCTAAGATTTTAGTTTGATACTCTAGTTTTTTTGCTGTAACTACAATAAATTTAATTGTTATTCCATTTTGTTAGACGTTCATGTATTTTCGTTATCGAAATCTAGTAGCCTCCAGCACCAGGAACATTATCCTTGCCCTTCAACTTCTTCAATAAATCTGTGAAACGGGACTTATCTCTGCCTTCATGTTCAGTTTCACCCACTTCTTCTACCAATTCTCCAACTCTATCCCACAAAGTACCTCTCTTTAAGAAACCGTCTCTTTTCTCAAGATATTGCTCTTGTTCTTTCAAAGCATCTTTAGAGTGTTGTTCCTTCTTATTGTTATAATTATCATAGAAGTCATCGATGGTTTGTTGTGCCTTGGTGACAATTTCATCCTTCTTCTTGGAATTGGCTTCTTCTCTTTTAGAAATCTCTAAATCACGACGTTGTTTCCATTCATTCAAATGTTGTGAATCTCCTTCAATTTTGGCTGATTCATTACCAAATCCTTCGAATTCTTCCTCTTCCTCCTCAGCAGAGGCGGCACGTTGGTTTTGACCAGAAGGACCTGCTTCTTCGACCTCGGGGAATTGTTCTTTGAAATCATTTATTTCGTCGTCGCTTTCTGCCAATACTTCTTTGTCTTGATCGGTCTTGAATTCATCACCAAGAACTTCGCTTTCACGTGATAAGAAGTCGGTAGATCCGACGTCGCCGGTTTCGATGTTTTCAGAGTCCAATGCTGGGAATTTGTCGGCCATTATTGTTGTGGTGTAGAATCCGGAACGGCCCTGTTGTCAACGTTGATGGTGAGGCAAACGGTCACATGACACATACTTAGGTATAACCACGACATTGTGCTTTCTCGCGACATTATGCTACCGTACGACATTGGTACGGGCGCTGCCAAATATATAACATACCCCATAACGTAACTGTTCAATAACTTGTAAGAGGTTTAAAATACAATTGATAATGTGATTCAATAATTTTAGTTATTATCAAATCCACGAGAAATCGACTCGGAAGATCGAAGTACTGAAAATTATACCACCACTGACTAAATTCCTACGAGTGGTCGAAGTGCTGTTCTTTTTTGCTAATCTTTATATTATATTATTTATTCTTTCCAATACCGGTGTATAAATATAGTTAATATAGTTATATTTCTTTCCAATAGTGGTATATATTATTGTAAGCATTCTTGAGAAAGTCTCAAGGTAAGTTCGCACCTAGTGGTATCAGTTCTATTAAATGGATATGGAATATACTCTGACAGAATTATCGGCACTAGCAACACCCAATTGGACACTAGAACCCTTTCTGCTGCTGAAACTCAATTTTGTGATTTTGGAAGCTGGAGTAATTGCCGATGGAACTTGGACTTTTTGTACCACCTCACCACCATCAATATCCACCGTGAAAAGCTGAATATCTCCTGATTCGGTACCCACGGCCACGAGTAATTTGCCATTGACATCATGATGGTAGCATGAAACGCTTGTGACGGGTTCGGAGAATTTTGTCGAGGCAATTAAATCCACTGAATCCCCATTGATTTTCCATAACTTGATATTCTTATCTCTTGAACCAGTAACGAAAACATAACCGAAACTAACAGGAGCCCATGAACAATCCCAAATGATTCTTGAATGTGCTTTGGAATTGAATTGAATTAATGTGAATTTTGCATCTTCCACAGACCATAAACTGAATTGTCTATCTCTAGAAGCAGCAAGAAGATATTTCCCATCTTTGGAATATTCCAAGCTGGTGATGGTCAAATTGTGACCCTCTAAGATTTGTGGTAATTGTTGGAAGTCGTTGGAAGCATCGAAAATTCTGATCACTGCATGTTTGGATGAATTGGAACGACATGCTGATGCAATAAGTCCCTGTGGAGATGTAGCACAACATGTAATCTCATAACCATGACCGTATAATTTTTCAACTTCGGGGAAAAGAGTGTATCTTTGAAGATGATCTTCCAATGGTGGAGTTGATAATGCTTGGATGACGTCATCCTTATCATTAGCTGGAACATGAGATTCATCAGCATCTTGTTCATTTTGAGCTGCTTCACCTGCTTCCAACTGTTCATTGGCTGCCTTGTTCGATAATCCCAACACTGGCAATGCAGCCGACTCTGGCAATTGTGAAATGGAATCGTTAGAAACAACTTGAATATCACAAAGGTTATGCAAAAGTTTGGTGATGGAATGGGTGATTTCAAACACTCTTAAAATCTTTTCATCTCCTCCAGAAACAAATTTGGTGGTATTGATATTATCAAGACAAATCATATTATAGCCATGGATTTGTGGACGGGCAAATTCGTGCCAAGTCTCATCTTGTTTCCATTGAGCAAATAAACGGGTAGTTTGATCCAATGAAGTAGCCATGACGTAGCTACCGTCTTGGGACCACACGAGGTCGGTGATTTCTCTGGTAGCACCAGATATAGCCAATTGAGCTTCGAAAGTTTTGGAATCATCAACCGACCGATATAATCTGAATGCTCCAGTCTTACCATTGGCCAAAATGTAGTGATTGGATTTGTTGATGATCCACATACATGACCAGAATCCTCCTGAAGCTCCAGTAGCAGTGGAAGCACCTTTGATTGACATTTCACCAAGTCTATTGATACAACACCAAATTCCCGATTCTTGATCCATTTCCCAAATCATTAAAGCCGTATCGGCACTAGTGGAGAGAAGTTGGAGTTTTCCATTGGGATTCCATTGTAATCCATTGACCCAATCGTCGTGTCCCATGATTAAAGCTTCAAAGCTAAACGCAGCTCTATCGGAGCCAATATTGAATTTATATTGTTTGTTAGATAACAACACCAAACGACGTTCATCTTCATCGGAATCGTCAATAAATTCGTTCAAATTAAGTCTCCATAATCTGATGTATCTGTCTTGAGAGCCCGAAGCAAGGAGATAACTTTTATTGGGTACATCGGTAGCAAACGCCAAACATTTGACCCAATCTTCATGACCTTTCAATACTGCACATTCACTAGTTTTTGATGATACCGATATAGTTTCTGAGCCAATGGTTAAACTATAGATATGAATGTTGGAAGTGACTCCTCCAATTGCAATGATATATTGATGTTGACCAAGTTTCTGGATAGCCAAAGATAATGGATACTTTTCGAGGGAGATTAAAGCCGATTCCAAAGCCTGGAACTGATTGTGGACCAAACTCCATATCTTGACGGTTCCTTCAGCTCCTCCAGTAAGAAGTAAGTTATGGTCTACTGCCACACAAGTG
Source organism: Suhomyces chickasaworum (assembly GCA_030568495.1). Lineage (NCBI taxonomy): Eukaryota > Fungi > Ascomycota > Pichiomycetes > Serinales > Debaryomycetaceae > Suhomyces > Suhomyces chickasaworum. Next base: position 217,330 of record JAJMGF010000016.1, on the reverse strand, counting down.
AGGGACTTTTGGCCATGTTGGATCTTTTGCACCAATTCAAACGAGTCGGGGCCCTTCTCCCATACGCAAAGAGTCTCGTCTTCACCTCCAGAGATCAAGATCTTGGTTCCAGGAATAAATTTAACTATGGTGACTTCTTTAGTATGACCTTTAAGGGTATGGTAAACTCCCTTTGTTTCAAGAGGTTTCCATAAGGCAATGGCATTTCCAGCTCCGTAGGCCACAACCTCGAGTTCCTTCAGGTAATCTGACACAAACGTCTGCTTGTTTGCCCCAACGAAGATGGCGTCTTGAGAGACAGTCATGGTTATAGAGTAAATTTTTGAGGTGCGATGAGATGTATTTGGTGGTGGGGAGGAGGGAATCCACCACGGATTTTTTTAACGTGCTGATTGGTGGCCTAGAATCAGTACCGGCATGTTAGGATGGGCTGGAATGTTCTAGAAGGCGATTGAAGCTTGTTTGGCTGGTGGTGGTAGAGTCTATTGGTGTAATATTGGGTCACGTGACAGGAGGGTCAATATCAGCTTAAATTGGCTATAACTAATTCCCTAGAGACTTTTCCAAAACGAAAATTGGTTGAATACTTTGAAAATTAATAAGGAATAGAACTAACTTAGTTAGGAACAAATCGGACAACCCAAGCTTTAGATATTTGGACGTTTATACATCATTGACTATCCTAGTCACGTGCCTCGCGATATAAGTCCAACAGTGAAACTACATCACCAACTACATCACAACCACTCCACAATAATGGCCACAGCGTAAGTAAAGTGGTGGAATTCATCGTCCTACCGAGAACTTTATCGTCCCACCGAGAATCTGCTAACTTTTAGCGTCATTTTAGTCCAATCTGCGGCCCCAGAAACCATAATACAATTCCATGATCAGCTCTCCAATGAGCTTCCATCATTAAAGGGCAAATGGGGATTCAACTTTCGAATCTTTCGGAACAATCCATATTCGTTGACTCCGGAAGCGGCTGAGGCCGGAGCAATAACGGCCTCCGAAGTCAAATACTTCTATACTTTGACTCCTTCGTACCTCCGTGATTCTACCATAACATTGATAGATAAGAAATCCACCGGAGTATTCAATAGTTCTGTTCGTGAAGAGGCGGGTGAAGATGCTCAATTGAGTATTCCCGACGATCACCTCCACTGTGGTGCCACTTTGGGGTTGAATGATCCCTTTGAACAGGTGATAGGGTTGAAATTCCAGAGTATGTGGACTCAAAGACAAATGATAAAGGGAGACGGTGGACAAATTTACGAGCTTGAAAGTGGGAACCTTATTATCAGAACGTCTAACGTATTCTTACATGGTAACTTCCGTGGGTTGTTGATCCAGATTGATTTGAAAACTACAGTACAAAAGGATATGACGTCAGTATTCAATCAGGTCCGCCGTAAATATGGCATTCCTCAGGGAACAATGAGTTGCTCGGTGCTAGACAGTGACAATTTAGATTGTTGGGGAGACTTGTGTTTACAATATGCCGAGATCTTGAACTTCTAAGCCTCCCATATCGACCCAAAGTAATACATCACCCAAACATAAATCGCCCAAACTTCATACCTCAAACTTTAATATCCAAGCTTAATTACCCAAGCTTACAGTGTTATTTGTCAACTTCCACATACACATCCCAAGCATGAAAATTATTTATCGATCAATGCGGTATTACGATCAGTTCTTTAATTAAAATAGACTTTTTGGTGATTACATGAATGAATATTTCATGGAGAACAAAATATCATACGAGGCTACAATAAAACTCTTGTTGATCAGGTTTCAAACTTCTTTGCTTTGATAGAAACCAAATTTAATAGAGAAAAATTCTTTAAAATTTGGAATAATTGGTATAAATAAATTTCAAACTCATCAACATCACTAATATAACACAATGTTTCTGCTGAATCATAATGATCATCTTATAGGGTGATATTCGAAAGCTAAACAAAGGTTGATAATGTGTTTGTCTCAAGGTGTACCAAGACTCCGAAAATTATCAATTCTCCCAGAAACAACATGGTAGAATTAACCACTTATATGCTTAATGCACACTAACTTCGTATCAATTCCTTCGGCATATTAATTAATAGTTTTAAGTAATTCGTCCTCTACCTGATCTTAGATGCTTTGCTGGTCCTGCATATAATCTGAAAAATTGAGATGAGTTAAATCTCATCACCATTGAATCATTACTGTAACATGCCTAAGAACAAGAAACTGAACAAGGTTCATGCAAAACTGAAGAGGATCTCTGCCAGAGAGCAAGAAGAAGTAGTGATAAAGAACTTAGAAAAAAGAATCGAGGAATATGATCCAGTAAAAGATGAAAGTTCCATGTCACAATTTGAAGACCTTCCCATCACTGAACATACTTTAAAGGGACTTAAAGAAGCCAGTTTTGTTAAGATGACAGAAATCCAGAAGAAGACCATTCCTATTGCATTAAAGGGAGAAGATTTGATGAGTACGGCCAAAACTGGGTCGGGTAAGACTTTGGCGTTTTTGGTACCAACCATTGAATTATTGATCAGAAATCAAATAACAGAATATGATGGATTAACAGCTTTGATTGTTCTGCCCACTCGTGAATTATCGGTGCAAATCTTTGAGGTTTTGACCAAGATTGGTAAGTATAATAATTTCTCCGCTGGTTTGGTTATCGGAGGAAAAGACTTCAAATTCGAGAAGGATAGAATTTCTAGAATGAACATTTTGATCGGGACTCCAGGTCGTATTTCCCAACATTTGAACGAATCCGTTGGCTTAGAAGTATCCAATTTCCAAATATTAGTATTGGATGAAGCTGATAGATGTTTGGATATGGGATTCAAGAAACAAATCGATAATATCATTGGTCATTTACCATCGGAAAGACAAACCATGTTGTTTAGTGCCACACAAACTGACAACATCAAGGATTTGGCCCGGTTGTCTTTGGTGAATCCTAAAAGAATTGGTGGAAATAACGTGGGTGTTAATGGTAATGGTGGTGAAGGTGAAGGTGAAGAGTCATCTCTGAGTTCTATCCCAGAAACCCTTAGTCAATATTATATTCGGATCCCATTAGATGAAAAATTGGATGTGTTATGGTCTTTCATCAAGTCCCATCTTAAAAGTAAGATCTTGGTATTTTTCTCTTCATCCAAACAGGTTCAATATACTTATGAGACATTTAGACAATTACAGCCAGGTATTTCGCTTTTGAAATTATATGGACGGAACAAACAAACCACTAGATTGGAGACCATCACCAAATTCTCCAGATCTCAGCATTCATGTCTTTTTGCTACTGATATTGTGGCGAGAGGGTTGGATTTCCCCACCATTGATTGGGTTATTCAAGTGGATTGTCCTGAAGATTCTGCCACTTATGTTCATAGAGTTGGAAGATGTGCTCGTTTCGGTAGAAAAGGTAATTCTTTAACCATGTTGTTACCTTCAGAAGAAGAAGGTATGTTGGCCAGATTAAAAATGAATAAGATTGAACCAAAATTCATGAATATTAAATCTAAAAACAAAAAGACCATCAGACCACAATTACAATCTCTCTGTTTCAAAGATCCAATGTTGAAGAATTTAGGACAAAGAGCATTTATTGCATATTATAGATCAGTATTTATTCAAAAGGATAAAGATATCTTTAAGATTGATTCCTTACCCACCGAAAAATTTGCTGCTTCGTTGGGACTTCCAGGAGCTCCAAAAATTAAGATAAAGGGTGGACAAGCAGCTAAAGAAAAGAAGAATCAATCAAGAAAATTGGTTGCCTTGGAAGCTACCAATGATGAAGGAGAAGAAGATCCAGATAAGAATAATAAGGTGAGAACTAAATACGACAGAATGTTCGAAAGACAAAATCAAACTGTGTTGTCCGAACAATACTTGAACCTTGCTGGAAATAAGAAGAAGGTGGATGCTGACGAAGAACAAGAAGATTCTGAAGATGATTTCATGCAAATTAAGAGAACTAATCATGAGCTCAATATTGAAGATCTTCCCGATCTTTCATTACCAGTTTCCAAGAGATCTGAGAAGAAAGCACTTTCTAGAAAGCAATCACTGAAGGGAAATGCCACCAAGTTGAAATTCGATGATGATGGTGTGGCTCATCCATTGTATGAATTGGAAGATGAAGATGACTTCAAGGCCAAGGGAAGTGCTCAGGATCAAAAGCAAACTTTTGTTAATAAAGAAACCGAATTCATGAATGAAGCAGATGTGGAAGATAAGGCCGCTGCCAAAGATAAGAGAAGAGAAAAGAAAAGAAAGAGAAAGGAAATGGAGAAAGAATCGAGAAAGGAAGCAGAAGAGGAAGACTTTGCTCCAGACGTGGAACAAGATATGGAATATTCCAGTGATGAAGAAGCTTCGAAGAAGCCCAAATGGTTCCAAAACGACAAACATATTAAGCAAGACGATAATGTGCTTGAAATTGATGAGCCAGAAACCTTGGAGGATTTGGAATCTCTTACTCAACGTTTGTTGGAAGGGTAAGTTCTACATTACAAGGTAGAGGTCAATGCATATTGAATTTATACAAGCCAATTGGTCTTGTTTGGTGCTATAGCCATTAAATATATAATTAATCGATATTAATATTGTAAGGTCATTGTAGATCAACAATAAGTTGACCACGCTCAAATTAGTATCATAGTTTGATTAGGTTTAATAATTATATTGTGTAAATTTTATCACACCACTAGTCAGTTAGTTCTTGAAACCACCACCATAATTTAAATAAACAGAAGATAACCAATACGATTTTAATACTAAAAACAAGCATCATAATATTATATCTCAATGTATATAGAAGCAATTGGGCAATTGGGCTTGAGAGTTAGACAATAATATATTGGTAGATATCTTGAAAATTAAATTATTTCTATACCTTTTTAATAATATAAGTTATAATTATAATAATTCAATGGAATGAACATCAATGGTTATAATCAAATATGAGTTTAGATTTTGATATCTTGTAATCATTAATTTCTTTAATTTCAGTCAATACAATTTATTCATGAGTATTTGGGTTTTCCATTCCTTTTAAATTTTTTTAATTTTTGAAATTTATTGAAAATATTTTAATAAGTTAAATTTTGATCTTCGTGATGAATTCATTACAAAAAAGCTAATAATCCCAAAGGAGATTCAAATCAGTTGGTTTAGAACAAACTATTTTTCTAATTATTAAGTAAAATTAAGTAATATGCCATTTCCCATATCCAATATAAAGAATGCTATTGAAATTATCTAAAAGGATTTTGAACTCATGATATAACATAACCATGTTTGAATATCATCTTTAAATATCTTCTTTCACTATCAACTACTTTAAGTATATTCTTCTTTAACTATCAACTTCTTTGAATATATAAATATATTTAGATTTTTTCTATAAACATATTAGTAGGTTGTGCTTAATTTAAAACTGACCATTGACATGATTTATGAAGGTCTTATAACGAGAATAATAATGTACGAGATACTCTATCATTTTCAATCATAACTATATAGTTCGATGTAACTATCATTTTTAAATGCTTCCTCATCACCATTGTTTATTAAGAGCAATCAGAAAATATTTCTACTATAACCCCAAGCATCATATTAATCCAACAGGGTATAACTTCACGACATTTATTCTCATTTGACAAGAAATACTTTTCAAAATGAATATATTAAAGAATAATACCGACAATCAGTCTACAGCAAGTTTAGCTAGTGGGATTTGGAGGTGGGATTTGGACATATAGCCTGAAAATCCTCAGTCATAGGGAATATCTGGTGAAGATTCAGAGGCTCATCATCAATCACAATCACAACCACAACCTCAATCGAATAATAATGCTTACTCTCCAGGTAACTCAAGAGATTCTTTCATTAACAGAATTAGATCAATAGTTTTAGTAGAAAACCTTCTGAATGGGATAAATGGCATAAATGCAGAAAAAGTGATTTATACAGCTACTTTGAAGAAAACGAGGAAGATATGGGACTAATTTTACCCAGAAGAATAATTAGTCTGTTAAACAGAGTTGAGAGGAATCCTGATTCCACCTTTACAAAGTAAAAGTGGATACAGTTAGTTTTAAAGATTGCTATTCAGTTCTTATTAATAATAAAAAAACTATCGGAGGAATATGTATGAGATCAAGTGGTATTCAATGTGAGAATAGATCAATAGTTCAATAGTTTTTAAGAGAGAGATTAATTTTTTAAAATTGTTTCATTTTCAATAGTTTATTCTATAATTTAATTACATGAATTACGGATAGTTTACAAGATATTTTCATTAGTTTATTTTAATATTTTATTTTATTTCAATATTTCATTAGTTGTGGATTCGATTTGAAACTATTTCACACATGAACGATTTCATTTTTTTTTAGTGGGTAAAAGTGTTGAAACAACTTCACACACCATATGTGAAAGTTGATACTTCATATAGGGGAAAGCTGATACTTCAATTCGTTCATGACACATCCATGAATTTTCACACTTTTGATGATAATTGTAACTTCCCATTAGGCATTTTTCTGAGGAGAAACCCCGGATTTTAGCTCTTTTTCACATATCACTACAATTAAATACAACAACACACCTAAATACAAAGGAAAGAGGATATAAATAAGAGTGGAATCACCTCTAATTAATTCATTATCAAACAGATTAATAAACACAATCATGGCAGCTCAAACGCAAACCTCGTCCAACTCTTCCAATTCTCAATCCGCTAACAAAGACAATTGGGGTACTTACAGAGTCAAGAACGGATGGGTGTCACAATCTTGCACTATTGTTTAAGCAACCAAAAAAATCTGCTGAAATCGATCAACACCAGTCTTAATATGAAGCTTTGAAATTATTCTAAATAATTAATATAACCAAATAAATTCAATATATACAAGTCGATTTACTATACAAGTAGTTAATTATATCAACATAATAATCAGATTCAGTTGATATTAATGGATATTGAGGATAAATAGCTGATTGTCTTAATTTTTATTTGTATTATATTGTAATGTTGTAATGTTGTAATGTTATATTTTTTGTAATGTTGATTTTTTGTGATGCTGTGATGGTTATATTAACATCAAGTGATGATTGGAGTAGCAACTAATTTATTATCCACTTGTCCCAATTTGATCAAATTACCCCGAACTTTCTTACCTTCCTCATCCATCATTTCCATATCATCATCTCCCGAAGGTTCTTTCATATCAATTAGCACAACTTCTTGTAAAAACTGACTTGGGTTTCCTTGTGCAAGTGACAAATTGACATCATTACCCAAATTGATGGAAATTTTACCCGATTGATGAATGTTCACCAGTCCAATTTGACCTTTCAATTGAGGAACTGAAGAAACGAATCTTGATTTGTAGCCAGTACCCTTAGTTTCCGAAGGTTCATCTTTAACCATTGAATTGGTCTCATACTTCGGCAAGAGTTTAGGCAAATGGAATGCAATGTATTTTTCTTGAGATTGATCGGTGGAAAGTTGGTCGAGTTTATCGGTCAACACATCCAAAATGTGTTGATAATCAGAAATGAGTTTGTTGTGTTCTTCTCGATCAAATAAATCAGAAGGCTCGGAAATTTTGCTCTCCAACTCTGCCTTGTGTTGTTTGATGATTTCCAATTTGTCTTCAATTGGCTCACTCTTAACCGTGGGTTCTCTACTAGCAGTCACCGATCGACTTTCTATGGGCTCAGGCGATTCAGACTTCACCACTGACACAGGTTCCTTGTCTGGATCCACCCGTTCTGGTCGAACTGGGAAAAGTACCGTTTCTTCATCGGCAAATCGATACTCTTCATTCATATTGATTCGAGTATGATCTTCTTCACCTTCTTCACCTTGTTCGGATTCAAAGCCCGGGGTAGGCGATTTGGTTCTCTCCTTAAGCTTAAGATTTTGCAAGAATTCAGGAGTAGGAGAGATGGAATTATATGTTTGATCAGAAGTTAATCCCAATTTAGAACCGTTAACATTTCCAATCGATACAGATCCCGATGAAAGAGGTCCTGATGTAACCAAATGGGTTCCTGCATAGTTGTTTCGTCCACCACGTCCTCTTCCACGTGAAGATCCTCTACCTCTTGATGAAGTGGCCGATGGAGCTTCTTGTTTCACTTGAATGGGAGCGTCTTTTGCTCGTTCTTCTTTGGTTTTTCTGGCCACCACTTTGGGCTTGAATTTCAAAGAAGGTTTGGCTCCGCCGGATGGCGTCTTTTTGACGTTTAGAGATTCCAACCGGTTGGACATGTTGATGGAGAGAAGAGGCCATCGAGTTTGGAGTTTGAGATTTAGCTGGTACCTAGATCGGTCACGTGCATGAAGGCACGTGCGACAATACAAAAATTAAGGTGATCAATAATAAGGATTCCAGCAGTGATTCAATGATTTTGAGATGATAATATTCCTAGAAAGCGTGCCATGGTGGCCTGGATAAGTACCTGGCTTTCTATAGTCACATTTGAGGGTGTTTTAATGCAGTTGTATAAGTAGTAGTTTAAGTCACCTGACCACAAATTAGCCTGAGCACGACCGCATATCTCACTGATTTTTCATCTCATCCCATCACACTAACTACCAGACATGGCTAGAACACCCAAAAATAGACACCATGTGTCTGAGGATGTTGATCTAGACGAAGTGGATGCATTCAACGCCAACAGAGAGAAGATCATGCTCGAAAATGCCGGCGAATATGGTCCACAGGAAGCCTCTGACGAATCATCCGAAGAAGAAGTGATGGGCATCGATATGGGAGATAGCGATAATGAAGCCGGAGAACAAGAGGAAAGCGGCGATGAAGACGATGTTGACTCGGAAGAAGAAGCTGAAGAAGAAGTCTCCGGATGGGGTGGAAAGAAGGCTTATTATGGAGGAGATGATGCCAGTGATGATGAGGATGCCAAACAAATGTCAGAGGAAGCGTTAAGACAACAAAAGAAGCACTTGCAAGACTTGGCTCTTGATGACTATATTGATGAGGAAGACATGGAAGACTGGAAGAAAGGTGCTTCTATCGAAGAAGAAGAAAAGCCAGAGACCACCACTCAATTTGTTATAAGCAAAGACAGTACTATTCATAACCTTGAAGACTCCGAGCAATTGAGCTTGTTGAAACAGTCATTCCCTGAGTTTGTGCCGCTTCTCTCTGAATTGAACCTGCTCAAACCAAAACTCGATGTTTTACAACAGCAAACTTCGAATGAGGTGATTGAATTGAAAAAAGTAGCATTATCAGCATATTTGGGATCCATTGCCTCATATTTTGCCATGTTTGTGGATAATTTGAATGGTGAAGGTTTCAGCAGCATGAAAGATAGTCCAGTTATGGAAAGTATCTTAACTTCTAGAGAAGTGTGGAGACAAGCCAATGAATTACCTGAAAATTACAAGACTATCAGTAAAGATTCTTACTCCGATGCAGGCTCTATATTTGAAACCGAGCTTGGTGGATTGGAGGTTGATTCCGACCAAGAAATTGATTCCGATTCCGATTCTGATGCTGAATCAGCACTGGAATCCGACTCCAAATATGAAGATGCTCGTGAATCTGATTCTGATATCGATATTGATATTACTAAAAGTCGTTCCATCAAAAGTTCTGTCAAACCATCTGGCTCCGACATTTATGAAGCCTCTCCTGATGATGTGGATATGGAAGATAAACAACGTCGTAAAAAGACTTTACGTTTCTACACTTCTAAAATTGATCAAGCACAAGCTAAGAATAATGAACGTTATTCTGGTGACTTAGATTTACCTTATAGAGAGAGATTGTTCGAAAGACAACAAAGATTGATAGAAGAAGCTCGTAAGAGAGGTTTAGGAGAAGATAAATCACAATTAGGAGATGATTTAGATGATGAATTTGCAGGTTCTGATGATGAAAAATTGGCCAATGAAGTGAATAATGGTAATGATCTTGAATATTATCAATCATTAAAGCAAGGTAAACAAGACAAACAAAGATCCAGAAAGCAAGCTCATTTGGATGCTGTACAAGCTGCTAAAGAAGGTAAATTGGCAGAATTACAAGAACATGCTGATGGTAATGGAAAGAGAGCACTTAATTTCCAAATTCTTAAGAATAAAGGTCTTACTCCACACAGAAAGAAAGAATATAGAAATGCCAGAGTTAAGAAGAGAAATCAATATGAAAAGGCTAAGAAGAAACTTGGTTCTGTTAGACAAGTTTATAAAGGAGATAGTGGACCATATCAAGGTGAAAAGACTGGTATTAAGAAGGGATTATCCAGGTCGGTCAAGTTGGTATAAATATAATTTTCATGATATTAGGTTTATATTTACTAATGTAGATAATATGGCAGAATGTAGTCAAGTGCATAGAAAATCTATAAACTGCTCTATTTGAGCTCGGAATCAGCACGAATCATATTCTAATGAAATTCAAATGGAATTCAAATGGAATCCAATTCACCTAATAATCCAGATAAAGCACCAATTTGTATTGAAAACAGTGGATTTCTCCGGTTTCTCCGGTTTCTCTGGTTTATTCTATTATTCTAATATTTCTTAACGAGAGAAGGTGATATCATCGATTCTGAGAATGGATTTGACACATTCAGATGCTAAAGTAATAGCACTGGTACTCACCAAAACAGGTTGTAAGACATGTTCATCATAAGTGTTTGAAGCACCAGATCTTCTCACGGAAATACCAGCATTCTTTTCACCATTTTCATGTCTATTTCTTAAATCAGTCACCACATTAATAGGATTCAAACCGGCATTTTCAGCCAAAGTGGTTGGAATAACTTCTAAGGCTGAAGCAAATTCTTGGTAGACAAATTGTTCAACACCAACCAAAGTATGGGATTCTTTCAATAAAGTCTTGGAAACTTCGATTTCTGGAGCACCTCCACCAGCAATCAATGCCTTTTCTTTCACTAAACATCTGATAACACATAAAGCGTCATGGATAGATCTTTCAGCTTCATCTAACACCAATTGGTTTGCACCTCTTACAATAACTGAAACAGTTGGTTTGATATTCTTGGAGGTGATGCCAGTGATTTTGACGATTTTGGAACCAGAACTTTCACTTTCTTCGACCAAATCAGCGTGACCCAATCTGTCCTCAGTGAAGGTATCGATATCAGCAATTGGCTTACATCCAGTGGCTTTTGCCAAGAATTCGATTTCATCTCTTTCGATATCTTTCACAACCATAATGTTCAACTTAGAAAGGAAGTGTAAAGCCAAATCATTTACAGCATCTCTTAAGATAGACTTTTGAATCAATAACACATTACACTTTGCCTTCTTGATCTTCTTACAAATGTTCAACAAATATGCTCTTTCTTCCTTCAAAATCTTGTCCATTTGTCTGTAGTCATTAACCACAACGTTATTTTCCATATCGGGCTTTGGTGGAGACAATTGGAACTGGATCAAACCAATTCTTGCCTTCTCAACTCTAGTTGGACCACCAGCTGATTTGATGGCAGTTTGAGTCAATACCACACCATTAATGGCCTTGGTATCATCAATGGTTCCACCCACCTTCTTAATCAATCTGATATCATTCAAATCAACATTGTTATGTTCTTCATTGATGACCTTCAATACAGCGTCAACCGCCAATGGAGATAAAAGATATGAATGTTGAGAAACAATCTTTGAAGAAAGCGATGTAGAAGCAGCTCTTATTAATTGTTCTCTGTCATCAAGGGTGATTTTGTAGGACATATCCAACAAGATCTCACAGGATCTCTTGGCGGCTCTTTGGAACGATTCAGCAATCAAAGTGGGATGGATTCCCTTATTTAATAAACGATCAGCGGCTCCAAGGAATGCACCGGTTAAAATGGCCACAGAAGTGGTACCATCACCAGCTTCGATATCTTGAGCACTACTGACATCCACCAACATTCTTGCAGCAGGATGTAAAAGGGCCATATGCTTTAAAATAGTGGCACCATCGTTAGAAATTATAATTTCACCAGTTCCAGTTTTGATCATTTTATCCATACCTTTTGGACCCAAAGAAGTTCTAATGGCATCGGAAACGGCTCTGGCGGCCAAAATATTGCTTCTCCTTACTTCTTGAGGCTTTTCCTTGTCCTTAAATGTGGCATTGGAGGGAGCAATAGCTCTTGTTTGAGTTTGGGCCATGATAGTTGGTGGGATATAAAATGTGTGTTTTTGGGGCTAGAAAGCTGCTTTTTCTTGCAAATGGAAGAGGCGGTCGTTCTGATCCGATCAAACGTGATTTGGACAATGAAAAATCTATTCAGGTCCTGTTGGGAGAATTGTATCTGGTTGGAAGATCAAACAATTGAGGGTTAATTGGCCGTCGCGGTGAAAATTTGATGGAGCGCACCACGTGACACGATCCATTGGGAGAAGCCTTGATATTACCCAGTTTACACAGTGTTTATGATATTGAAGGTGATTGAGAGGCCTAGTTGGGTAGGTGAAAGCTAGTGGGACTGGCTACTAGTTTTTTGGGAATTTAGGGCTTGATCTCGGCTAAATTTGCTTCAAAATATTTTATTTTCGTGGAAATCATGGTAGAATCTTGAGGAAAGAGGCCGTAAAAGAGGGAATGGAAACTTGAGGTTGACTCAACTGTTTTAGAAACAATACCACCTTTTCTTATTGGTTTTAGGGCTTTATTACAGAGACTATTACTAATTGGATCACCGTAGCACGTGACCATCATATCACGTGAAGGGATATGTCATCACCATCTACAACTCATGTAAAACTACCATCCATGACTTACGCTACGTTTGAGCCCATTAAGGTCACGAGTGACCACATTCTCGCTTGCAGCTACTCCAGATGGTACCCAAAGCTCAAGAAACACACGGTGGATTCCTTGATAATCCAGCCATTACCACAAAAATTCTTGGATTATTTGGCCAGTGATAGCATTAAACTCGAAGGTTGTGCTGTACCAGTTGATTACAACAGTGAAAATGAGTATAGTGACTGGGAAGGAGAAGAAGAACCGGCTGGGAACTCGGGAGAATTGTCAGATGACGATTCCGATGACGAAAATCCCGTTCCAACCGTCAGAATCGAGGAGTTTTCTGAGCTCCATCAACAGATCAAACAAGGGATCAAACAATTGGGTGGAGCAGTGGCGCCAAAGCTCAACTGGTCAGCTCCAAAAGATGCCAAGTGGATCATGGCTGGAAACACCATGAAGTGTACATCTAGTGATGACATCTATTTGTTGCTAAATGCTTCAGATCATATTGTTGATGATTTGGAACATGCATTTGAGGGACCGGAAGGGACAGCTGAAAACTTTATGGAGGCGCAGAATGGTTTGAAGTATGAGCTTGTGCTTAGAAAATGGATGGATGTGAATCCAGCCCTTGAATTCAGAGCATTTGTACGGAATAATTGTATTGTGGGTATTTCTCAACGAGACTTGAATCATTATATTTTCCTTGAGTCTATTCAGGAAGAACTTGAAGAAACCATGGAAAAATTCATTCAATCCAACGTAATCGGAGTATTGGATCAATCACTGTTTATTATTGATTTATACGTGGAACGACCATCCAATAATGTTTTAATCATTGATATTAATCCATTCAGCCGCAAGTCCGACTCGCTATTGTACACATGGAATGAACTTTTACAAGAAGAAGGAGGGCTACGGTTGATTACCGAGACCAATGTTGGCCGGTTTGCTCGCAAAGAATACAGTGAAAGTCAAGTTCCATTGGATGTTGTGGATGCTTCTACCAATGGTGAGAATATGGTTGCATTAGCCAGAGAATGGGCCGAAATTCAGAAGAAATCCACCCAGTAATCCACCCAGTAATCCACAAAGTAATAAGCATTCTAAATGAAAATACACCATCTTGAGATAATGGAACACCAGAACAAGACAAAATACAAATACACCACCAACGAATTCAATCCATTGAACATCACCAGGAAAAGGAAGCTCAACCAGAAAGGAAGCCTAACCAGAAAGGAAGCCTAACCAGAAAGGAAGCCTAACCAGAAAGGAAGCTCAACCAGAAAGGTCCCAACTAGCAGAAAGGAACCCAAACCCCTATACGATTGTTGGTGAAGAAAAGAAGATGGAATTGATAATATTTTAATGTTGCGGTATGGGTTTTCTAAAGTAATATTTGAGTGGTTCAAGGTATTGATGGTTTGTATATTATTAATCATTAGGAAGGAGCTGATGGTTATCAACCAGGATCAATTCTAAATTTAACCAGCTAAACAAATTTAATGACACAAAAGATAACAACACCAAAGCATTAAACATTACAACCAAAACACAACACTAAAGCATATAATTAGAAGCAGAAACATGCCAAACGTTTGTATCATCAATACACAATAGTTGACCAAAATAGATGGTGTCCATACAATACGAATGATGGAATGCGTAATATCCGTGGATTTCGGCAATTCACGGTGTATCCAGGGTAACCACCAGGAAAGTAGTGGGTTACAATTGCAGGTTGTGGCCACGATAAAACTCGGATTGTAAAGAATAGTAACTATGGTCTCTTTTTCCGCATTGGGCACCATTTCTCATATCCGCATTGGGAAGTGACCCCGGTTCGGTGTCCAGCCAAACCTTACTCAAACACCAGAGGGGTTGTGAGTGACAGGTGACAGCAAGCAATGACAGGAGATAGATAGTCTGTTTCAAGTGAATGGGCAGATATTCAGCAGGTGGGCGTGGTTCAGCATTAGTCCGAAAAGTCCGAGCCCATGACCGGGCCAAATCCACGGAGTTTTAATCTATTTAGGGGGCTGATAATGAAGTTGGTGAAGTTGGTGAAGTTGGTAAAGTTTCGGTAGTTGGTGGTCCCACGAATTTTTCAATTTTCAGTGGTAGTCTCGTAGTCTCACGATGTCGCAACCTCGCCGCGACAGGTTGGCTAAACTAGTGATTATTTGCCCTAATAAGGTCTGCATAAGTAGAATTGGACCTTTGGGGATGATGGTAAAACTGTCTCAACATCGCCCAATTCACCAAACAATTTGCTTAAGCTTTCCCATCCATATTTGTAGCTTTCCCATCTGCCATCTTGTCGCCTTTATCGGCCTTTTGTCGCCTTTGCCGCTTTCCCAACCGCCTTTGGTTCCTGGCCTGTTCTTTACTCTTGTGGTGTTTTACTCAACAATAGATCAGGCGAATTCGTAAGTGCACGCACTACCCTCCACTTTCCTCCTCCTCCTCCTCCACTCCTCCTCCACTCCTCCCACCACAATCTCCTGTCATTGGGCCCTGTTGAACAATCGATTCACCAGTCCGTTCTCTACCGCTTGTATTACTTCATTTCCGTGAACCCAAGAACGCCCTCATCGCATCTCTCCCGTGGTTTCCCTAATGACTACAACAACCACCCTCACCCGCCAGGACATCTTCCTCCCCGACTACCGTGGTAGGCTCACCGAGGGTGTTACTTACAACCCCTCTAATGATACCCTCTTGTGGGTGGATATCATAGCGGGCCAAGTTCATCGGGTATCATTAGCCAAAACTGGACCTCGCCGCCACCAGATCCTTCAGTTTGATGAGCCTGGAGAATCCGTGGGCGCCATAGCCTTGACCTCCAACGACAATCGCATCTTGGTGTGTGGGAAATGGGGAGTGGCCATGGGCGACTTCGGCACCAATACCATCGAGCCATACTTCATCAAGTACCCCCATAATGGAGTCCGGGTGCGGTCCAACGATGGAATCGTGGACCCTTGGGGCCACTTGTGGATCGGGGTGATGTCTGATTTTCCTTATACCTCCAATGGAGTCCAGCCTGAGGGCAAGTTATATCGCATCAATTGTCACGATTTGACCATCGACACCATGATTGAAGACGTATATATCTCCAATGGGCTTGCATTTTCCGCTAATGGTAAGCAGTTTCTCTGGACCGATTCGCTTACGTTTACCGTATGGCAATACGACTACGATTATATCACCAATACCTTGTCTAACAAGCGGCCATTCCACGACACAAGGACCACTTTCCCCGATGCCAACAGTCCTGAGCCCGATGGCATGACCATCACCAAGAATGACGAGATCTATACATCTGTGTTCAGTTGTGGAACGGTGGTCCATCTCGATGCTCAAGGTAAAGTATTGCATAAGATCCAGTTACCTGCGGAAAGAGTCACCTGTGTTACCATTGGGGGTAAGAACGACAACGAGTTGTATATCACCACCGCCCATGAACATTTGGGAGATAGTGAAGCTTCCATTGACCCTAAAGACACCACCGGCGATTTGGGAGGGTTCCTCTTTAAGTACGTGGCGGACAAACCATTGAATGGTAAGATGAAGAGCACCTGGGGCGGAAAGGTATAGATTAATAGAAACCGCATGACAGGAATATCATACACCATTTCTATCCAACAGTAGATATCACAACTACGACAACTCATAAATAACAACTACGACCCCAATATTATTAATGTCACAACCATCATAAATACAACCATCATAAATACAACCATCATAAATACAACCGTCATAAATACAACCATCACAAATAGATCACATCGAAGAGCCATCCAACCATTGAATATGGACAAGGTAAGGACCTAAGTTGATATCTCGTCCCATTTCTAAGTATCAATTATCTCGATCAATTATCTCGATTAATTGTTTCGATCAATTGTCTCGGTATCAATAGTGGTGAACAGTAATTCAACTTGATCATTAATGGCCTATCAACAGTTTATACGATAATCCATACAGACTGGGTGTGATAATCTATACAAAGACTGGGTGTGGTAATCCATATGAAAGGCTACTGGTTGGGGTGACAATCCATACAAACACTGGGAAACAATCACATGTAAGAGTGTCAGACTCTCCTAGATTAATTCACATTGTGGTGTGAAGTTTCATTATTGGTAAATTTTACTAATAGTGATGTAACGTGATGAACATTTATTGCTCATGTACTAATGGTGATGATGGTCAGTATTATGGTGGCAGTGGATGTTGGGGTTGTCGCAAGTCGCAAGTCGCAAGTCGCGTCGCAGAGGCATCCTAAAAAGGAACTACTGATCTCATTGCTGTAGTTTCCAAATATCAGCAACAGGATGGGCGGGATAGTACCGGAAAAATAGCGGAATCAACAATGGTAAAGTCAACAACCAATATCATCACCAAAGTTGTCATCACCAAAGTTGTCATCACCAAAGTTGTATCATCATAGATAAAGTTGTATCATGGCTTATGCATGGAATTATGGAGATGGTAGAATATGGAGATGGTTGAAACTTGGTACTTGGAAGAATGCAAGAATAAGCGTATCTGGTCTATGGAATTGGGGAAGATAATATTTACGGATAAATAACCTCTTGACCATCAATAACCTGCAAAATGTTGAAAGAGTTGTAGGTTAATTCAATTGACATGAGGCGAGGATGAACGTTCGTGATCATTTAATATTCTTATGCATATGCACCTACCAAGAATAGGTTTCCAGTACTTGGAAGAAAATTGCGACACAAGAAATAATGTTATTGTTAACAACTGACTTGGTGGGTTTGTGCCATTAATACCTGAAGATGAAATTGGCTATAATAACGATGAAGCCTTGAGCCTTAGCCTTAATAGTATTATTGTATATTGGCCTTATTGGCATTATGGCCTACAATTAATATTATCACCTTTGATCAATAATATGACATTTACCTGTAAATAGCTAGAGTTGTTTGTTAGTAGTAGTAGTAGTAGTAGTAACTACGGTGATATTACTGACCCGGGAGATTGAGACTGAAATTGAAATTGAGTAGGACTAGAAACATCAGTAGCGCAATAGTAAATTATACTAAATACTACGATATTATACTACGATATTATACTACTGATTAGGGTAATTGGGTGGTGGCTTCGATTCCAACCTCAAAGGCACCAATGGCTCAAAAGTCAATAGCTCTTGGTAAATTATCAGGTGACTTAATAGTATAATGCTGTATTGGGTAGTAATGAGTATATTAATTATTCTAAGTAGTCCAATCACTGATCATTAACTTCTCTAGTAAATTACTGGTAAATTATTGGTAGATTATTCGTAGATTACTGGTAGATTACTTTTACTGGCAATTTACTGGTGGTCCTGGGGCCTGAACGGTTGGAAGGTCAATGGATGTATTGTTGGATCCGAGTCTGTTTCAGGTTTTGTTCCGAGATCAATGGTTCTTTGTCCTTTGTCTGTGGTCTTAGTTTTGTAGGACCTCAACTCAAGTTTGTACAACCAAAGTCGTCCAACCACATCCGATGGCAATGACTTGCATGTTCATTTAGTTGGACAACCAGGCAAAATAAACAATTGCCAACAACCAAACCAACCAAACTGGCCAGTGAACTATTCATGGTAATATGCACTTATGCACTTGAACTGTTGCTGTCGGTGATTAGCACCGACATTCGAGGAGGGATTTGGTCACAGTTCATGGCATCGCATAACCATCGCATCTGATAACTTGAACCGTACCAATATGGACCATTTTGGTAGTTGATCTCCATATGCACATGAATCCGGTATGGCAGTGGTCCAGTTCCATGCACTCCTATACTTGGCCAGGTGCCAGTGCAGATATTATTTGTCCCTGAAGATATACGAAGTAGCCTGGAACGGAAGTTAAGGAAGCGTATTTCATTCCGGCATTGCGGCTCTCAGTAAAAAGGTTGACATCTCTTAACCAGCAAATTCATGTTAGGCGGTGGACTGCCGGTGGTCCTGAGGTGGAATTGCATAAAAATGGTATGCTTGACCAGGGCTTCATTCACCATACCAACTGAACGATATATTCCCAATAGGGTCGCCGATCTGATGACTGCAGCAATGCAGCTATTGTTGAGACACATTTAAGGTTTCTCAATACTTAACCTGCACAAATAAATGCAGCAATATCCGCAGTTTACGCTCCCAACGGTACCAAGACCTCAAACCCGCACTTGGGTTCCACTCGGGTTCGGAGCTGTGCACTGCTTGATCAAATGCGGCAAAAGGTGCCTCCAAACCTCCAAGCCCTTCAAAGTGTAAAATGTATGAGCAGTTCCATCTGCAACGTTACCAAGTCGCTGATGTAGCAGCTTCAATTTTTGTCAATTGGTTGTTGGTTATTGATCATGGGTTCAACTGCATAGAAGCCTTAGCATGCCCAATATTGTGCACAGTGGGGCGGTGATGGAACACTACCGCATTTATGCTACAAATGATGGGGCTAACTCCGGCAAAATAATGTTTCCAGAGGTAGTTTGAGTTAAAAGCCTACCCATGATTCTAGTACCTATGCCAAGCCTGAGGGTAACAACGTATGACTGGTAATTGGGATTATGTTAATGTATTATGTCATCTTGTATTATGTCATATTGTATTATGTCCGCAGACCTGGCTGGCGTTTGATAATGACATTGACCTTTTGATGTTTGGTGTTGATGTTTGGTGTTAATGTTTGGTGTGATATTTGGTTAATGTTTATCAAACCACAGCCTTTTTGGCTTCATCCTGAAGCTCCACCACCCGCGCAATAAACTCTTCCACGAGCAGATTCTCTTCGATGCCCCCAACACGGAGGTCATTGAGTTTAAGGTTCTGGATAATGCGGCGGTCCTCGGTACTCATGCTAGGCATGGCGCTGCCTGCGGCACCGCTTCGAGCACCCGTCACTTTGGGGTCGTTGAGAATTCGGACAAGGGTGGACAAATGGAACTGTAATGTTGGCTCCTTTAGCATGGCTCGTATCACAGGATCCCGAGCTAACAAGGCAAGTTGATCGGTGGTGTGATTGGGGCTGGATTTGAGGCTTGGGTTTGGGTTTGGGTTGACGGTTGATTGTGACTCGGGCACAGAACCTGGATGCAATTGGCTTTGGATATCACTGGAATTTGCCCCGCTTTCCGTGGGGGGTGTAGTGTTAGTGGTAGATGGTGCCTCGTTAGCATTAGACGCTGAAGGGGATCCTCCAGTAGACCCGTCGTTAATAGAGGCGTGACTTTTGGTGTGGGCTTCACTCTTGTAGCATGGGATGGAACAGTAATGGGCTGGACATTGGGGACATCTGTATTTGGCAGGGGCCTCGAGGCAAATGGTACAGAGACGAGACATTTGGGTATTGACCCCAGGATGGCGATGAGTTGAAGATGAATTGGCGAAGTGCACCCACCGAATTTCTTGTGATGGGCTTTGGTTTGGTTTTGTGCAGTACATGGATGTGCAGGGCAAACCATATCGTCCAAAAGGGAAAGTGGGAGGAAAGTGGGAGTGGTCATGAGTAGGTGCAGTTTGCACCTTGCAGCTACAAAGTAAAGTAATTTTCGGTGGTATCGGAAGTAGACGACGGTAACACCGGTAGAAGCTGTCCTGTGATTACTTTCTCCAGGGGTCAATAGACAATATGGAATATGGCGGTGGCATGTCGACTAGGAGATGATGGCCGGTGCCTGTTCCAATACTAAATGCCTTTTGATTGTTACCCCAAATGGTTGAATGAATCAGACAAACAGGACGTTCTTCGCATATTAAGCATTTTGTGATACGCCACCTTGCGTTAGACTAAAAACGGGTGAAGCCCCCGGCAAATATATAGTTTGCTGCATGAGTAAGGCCTAACCAGCATATGTTTGATAATAATAGAGAGGCGACGGTGCAAACAATGAAGGATGGTGCGAAATTTATTACAGGTTTAATGCAGCCATGCAGCACAACACCAAGTCGAACCACCAGTGACTGCACCCAGGGACCGTAACGTGCTGCAGAGAATGTAAAGTAAGACAAAATGAGACAACTAGCTGCAGCACACGATATTGGGAGAAATGATTTACAGGCTATGTGCAGGAACATGCAATTGTTTGGGGGGGGCTTAACCCCCCATGGACGAAATAATTTGGAACATTCCAAGTACATGACCGTTACAGACGAAGGGACATTAGGGAGAGGGGCAGAAATTGAACTGGAGTTTGTAAAAGAAACAATAGCAATTAATTTGTCAAACTGTAAAAGGAAGTGGAGTTGTTCCCCATGGATAGGGATAAATGCATGTTGTGATGATAGCTGATAATAATTGCAGGTTGATACCGCGGTGACCTGCAGTTTTGAGCATAAAGTGGTAAGCAACCAGAGTTAGTTCCACCTTACAATTTACAATTTACATTTTACGTATGATGCACAATTAGTAATTTAGGAAATCCACCCATAGCCTGGCCATGTGCAGGATGACATTTTCTAAGTACGAACGGTAATTATCTCAAATTGGCTCCAGCTATCCAATTGGGATGAACAATCCACTCTCTACCAGTGGTGTTAATGGGACAAGATAATGAAACAAGAAACAAGAAACAACTAAAAAAAACAAGTTTCAACTGAAATCCTTAAGAAGTGCCATTAAACTGTAATATTCAACTTGGGCAAAATATCATGCAAACCATAATTGAATCATGAAATGCAAGTGGGAATTGTCATAAAGTTAATAAACGATAAACTAGTGCAGAAAGTATAATGTGCGGGAGTGGTGTGCGGGTCGCATAAAATGCGTTAAACAACTTAAACTGTAAGAGTTAATAGTGCGTCTCAAGTGGTGGATGATACGTCAACCAATAGTGCGTCAACCAATAGTGAATTTGCCATTAATTCTGGACAAGAACCCACTGGACAAGAACCCACTGGACATTTGCCACGTCAATTATATGCATGAAGCATCATTTTACAGTTATCATAGAAGTGACATGTGCTTATTTGCGTCCAGGGTAATAAACCTATTAATACTACCAAAGGATATGTGCATTAGGGTATTTTCTGAGGTCAAGTGTCTACTGCAAGCATCTACTGCAAGAATCTGCTGCAAGAATCTACATTCATTGCAAAGGATACCAGATGCATGTGGTGAATTTGCAAGGTTATATTTTTACAGGTTATTGGTAAGTTTTTTGATTACTCAATGATGATTGCAAACCCTTTTTTGTTTCTTGCTTAGATAATGCTACAATCCCAATCCCACATTCACTTATTTAATAGCCGTTGCAAAGTCACTGCCCATATCCTTTTAGCTGAGCATTGTTTCAGAAAAATTCCTGTCCCATACTGTAAAAATAAAACAAAATAGCGCGGGCTCGATGTGGCCATTACAGGTTATGTTAAGGAAAACGCCCACATCTCTGAGGCGTTTACATTTTGACCACAGGGGCGTCGGAATTTTGCAAGTTACCTTGATGAGCTCCGCCATGATCACTTTTGTTCATGTATGCACTGGGAACTTCCGATATTTGAGATTTCAACGGCCAACCGAACAAATTCGGCAGGTTGCGCCGTAATGTATCACTTCGTTATTGCTGTCTGCATCACCCCAGACAATCCAGTTTCAGGCTTAATGGTATGTAACCATACCGGATATCCAAAAAGGTAAGTAGGAGGTGTAGGTAGCTGTAAGATGGATCATTCACCTCCGGTCCTACGAGGCATACTCCGGTACTACGAGGCATACTCCGGTACTACGAGGCACACTCCACTTGGAAACCTTATACGTCACTGCTACCGGGTGGCAAAGGGCAAAATGGCAAAAGGGCAAAAGGGCCGAATGGCCAGAAGGCCAGACCGTTCGCAAAGTAAAATGTGGTGAAGACGAATAGCTTTAGCACTAATCTGGGGGATCCCAACTAATATGGAGGATCCCAGCTAATCTGGAGGATCCACTCACTGTTGGTTACCAGAACTGTCTGCAGGTAAATGGAGAATGCCAGGGAAGAGATTTCTACGCACCCAGCCCTAAAATTGTACCCACAAACCTAATCCATGCCAACATCCCACACATTATCCTGTACTATATGCAAACTGCACCGATCGCAAATGTCCGTTTGCAGCTGCATCGTTCGCAACTGTTGCACTGACCAGACAGTTCTACTGGCAACAGTGACTGCTCACAACGGCATTAAGCGCTACAAAATCTCACCATCTCATCATCTCACCATCCAACATCCAGACCACTTAACCACACATCAAGAGGTTCTGTGCAATATGCATGGTGATGAGGGTGTGATAAACTTCTTTTTTTAGACCACATATACAAACTTACCAAGCTTACCAAGCACAATCATCCTCAACAGCATCCCTAATACATCCACTTGCTTATCTCCTATACGTCTATTTGTATCTCCTTTGCATCTGCATTGCATACGATTTCATATCTACACTGCATAATATATCAACATCATCTTTGATCTTAAGCAGGTTAAGAATCTACTGTATTATGCGCTCATTCCAAATTCTCTGATTAATATGCACCATGTACCAATATCACCCTTTCAACTGGTTTCTGTCTTCTAGCCAATAGTCCATGACCAGTATAAATCACTGTTCATCATCGCGGTGGTAACACAAACAATAAAAATTACGAGCTGCCTCTTCTCCTGGTGTCAATATTATGTGCCTGCCATTCCACTTTCATTTTGGGTACAGGTCAGGCCCAATCACCTTGGCCTGGGCATGAAACACATGAAATGCATCAAATGCATGCAGCCTAAATAGAAATCTCGATTATGCACCGGCTTTAATCACGAGCCCGGACTTAAGCTCTTAAAAAACTTTACTACCTGCACTGTTGCTTAATTTCTGCACTGACAACTCGTCCCCAGTAAACTTACTATTTTTGTTGGTGTGTATACAGGTATCCTGTATATAGTGCGCGCTGCACCATAAGTGACTGCAAATCCAGTTTCAAACGGGTTGCACGGGTTGCATCTCAAACTACACGCGTATAATATCATCAAGTCATGATGTCTAACATGTTTATTCTGTAATAACCAGCCAAGTAAAGGTGGTGCTTGGCGTCACCGCTAATGTACAAGTATCATAAAGTCATAAATTTCAGTTAATGCGCCAACAATGCTTACCAATGAGTAGTCACCGGAGCGCTGGCATAGAATGGACGGATTGGGGCCGCTTCATGCTGAGGGAAATTGGTGGCAGGATTGATGGGATGGGAAAATAAGAACTGCTGTTGTTGGGGGACCACATACATCACGGAAGTTGTTGAATGCTTTGGCATCACGTAGGTCGATGGGGCTGCGGGGACGCCTGGATAGTTGGTCATGCTGGTGAGAGTGGTAGTATGTGTAGAAGGGTTCATATGCGACAAGTTAACCATTGAGTTAACAGGGGCTGGTGCTTGAGTTATGGGAGCCATAGCAGCCAATGATCCCATGGATGGAACGGGTACCATAGAAGGAGCCACAAGTGCAGTGCTGTTGACCATGGCTTGGTGTTGTAACAGGTGGACGTGTCTGCGCTTATTATAGTAATAGTCGTTGTGGCATGGAGTCAAAGGTGTGAGTGGAGAGTAGCCAACATGATCCAACTTAGACAGCGTACAAGCAGTGAGTGGAGAGCTGATGCTGGATGCGTTTGGTGGAGTGGAGTAACCATGATGAGGAGTAATGGTTGTAAATGCTGGAGTGTAGTTGGGGCTGCCAACTGGAGATCTTTGAGTCGAGAGATGGGAATCGACTTTGGAGTCTTGAGATGCAATATTGGGGTTGAGGAGACGTTTGTAGTTGATGATCACAGATGATGGTACCCTGAGGGCCAGAGCGCCAGAGATAACGTTCCAGAATTGGGAGTCGGCGTGAGCATTACTGAACAGTAACTTGTAGTCCAAGCAGGATAAGAAGTGCGCCTCCATGGTGTTCAATACTTTGAGGTCAACCGTTACAAGACCGGGTCTTTCATCCGCCAAAGTGTTGCCGATGATATTAAGCCAAGTCTTGAGGGTATAACTTTGGTCATCAAACAGTTTATTGGATAACATAAGCGCCATCATGACGAGGTGGATATTGATCGATTCATTTTCTTCGGCCAACACCGCTTCATTGTAGCCAAAACGAAGTACCTTGTTGTGATGATGATAACGGTACAAGTAGTACAAACTGATGATGACATTAGAGGAAGTCAATTGGGAATTGTAAATGAGATGATGGAGGAAACGGCCGTACTTTGAGTTGAAATCTTGAAACCTTCTGGAGGAGGCCTTACGTTGTGAAGGAGATGATATGGAAGCAGGTGGTGCAGGCGCTGCTGCGGCTATGATGGACCATGCCACCTTAATGTAATTTGAGGAGTCGTCACTCATGGGACTTAAGTTGTTGATGCCATCTATAGGGGGCAGGAAAGCCTATATATATTTGGCCTTGGGTAGTTAATTACCCTTACAATCACCTGAATCGCTAATGATGATTTAATTATGTGGGTGCAGGAGGATTTCTTTTGGGGATTACAAGTTAAGCAAGAGTTTACACATTATGCTGAATTAAAATAATATTCAGTGGTAAGGTTTTGCGATCATGATGGTTTGCAGGTTGAGCCAGATTGTTCTGGGGAATTGTTAAATTTGTGTTACGCCACATGCAAGTAAATGCATCGTACGTGCGGCATAAAGTAATTCCTTTGATTCCTGCATATAGATAGTGCAGGTCGCAGCTCGAATTCTTTAAAATATTTTGTGCCATGAAATATTTTTTAATCATTTTACCGGGTATAATTGAACTGGATGGTGCCTACCCGAAATCATCCCTTCCTTAGTATTGCACTGCATACATATCAATCTACATATATTTGGTCACGTGAGGGTTGTTCCTATTGCCACCGCAATATCAAATCCTCACCTCTAAGCCATTGTGAAGAACAGGTCATTTCTTAGGAGGATAGAGCCTGAAGATGGACAGCTTGCCTATTTTTACAGGTTGTCTATGTGTACATTACAATGTCTGGCTTTGGGTTGGCGGCGTTGACAGCAGGAATGTATTTTGTAGCAAGTAAACCTGGACAAAATTTTACGCGTATGGTTTGGTACACTACTAGGAAGTTTTTCGGGCATGATTCTACAACCGATATTATTCCGGTAAACCCGTCTTCCATACCTGTAAAGTATCCACCAGTTAGCAGTTAGGAGTTAGCAAGTTAGCAAGTTATAAACAAGACAAGAATAAAAGAATACAATACCGAGGGTAAAACCAAGGTCAACCCGAGGTAGTATACCTTCGAGTCAATTAATCTAACACCTCAATATGGTCCCCATCCTCCCAATCATCTTCTATTATAAACCCCAGTAATTTATCTTTCCCTGTTAACTTTGCCGTCTAGCATTATTAGCCACTTCCCCTTTTATGGGTGAATTTGCTGATGTTTCAATATGTAAAATACTAAATATACCACCACGTGAGTATCCTACGTATGACCCATTTCGTCATTGCTTGAAACTACCCCCAAGAGCTGGAAAAATCAACTGAAACACCGCCAAACCCCGTGGAATCAATCTGGATGGTTTAGTTACTGTACATCAATCATCATGTGTTTGTGACAGCCTATTGTTAATATTGAATTCCCATATTGTTGGTGGAATGACCGGGGGTATCTCGGTTTTAATAAAAATTCGTCGATAGTCTCGGTTTCAATAGTCTCGGTTTCACCAGTCTCGGTATCAGTAGTCGGGTTCACTCACTAATCGGTTTCACTAATCGGTTTTACTAGTCGGTCTCACTAGTCGGTTTCACTAATCGGTTTCAGCAGTCGGTTTCACTACTGGAGTCGAAGCCAAGCCGGCCCTCGCTGTTTTGGTACCCGCAATGACGGTGAACCCGTACAGCTGTCCCCTACTGCCCTAACTGCATTGCAGTAAGTCCCAGTGCTCTAATTTTGTAACATGGTCAACAGAGGGGACGATGATGCGGAGGTGCTGGGCACTTGGCTGTGTTCTAACAAAAGCTGGGAGCTGACGCTGGTCACTTGTAATACCTATATGCAGGCATTGACGCTGGCTGATGTAATTTTCTCACGTGCTCTTCTATCATGTGACACAGGCAACCTATCGGTTATTTGTTCGCCGGTACCAGCCATCGCCGTGACGTCAGAGTGCGCCGGGGTCCCACAGCCTGGGGGTCAGCTGGTCACGTGACTCGCCGCAACTAAACAAACCCTTCCAACCAGCCCTGTGACAATAGATCAGCCTTCTCCGCCTTCCAGCTGGACTATATCACAGCCCCTCTTCTCCGCCGTCTTCTCATTCATCTGCTAAGCTTGTTCCCAGCCTCTTCCGACACTTCCGCCCCTTTGCTCGCACCGGTGCACCATATTGCACCCAGCAAATCCGGTTTGCAACTAAGTTGAATTTTACCCTCGGTTCTCCCTCCACTCTTCTTAGGTCAATATTGCTATGTGATGAAACTCGTTTCCAAGTTAAATACCCGACCCTACCTCCATCCTCCATTTGATATTCGCCGTTTCCGCATCCGCTTTTCTTCCGTGTTTACCACTTCCTATTGTGGCCCGTTTAATCCCCTAGTTAAACCGTTCCATCCGGCTAACTGACCTCCCCTCCTCAGCCTACAGCCTTTCTAACCTCCCTCTCGCATAAGTCACAGCCTTGCCCAAACAGGAAGTGACTCAAGTGACGTCTCAGCCTTTATAATTGAGTTATAACTGTCGGTAACATTCAACTTATTAATTGTTTCTCCATCCCATCACCATCTCCAACACCATCACCAATCTCCATCTCCGATTACTAGCAATTTTTCACTCAATAACGTAATTCCCATAGACCAACGATTACTCATCGCCTGAAAGTTTTCATCCAAATAACACATAAGAATCTTCTAAGCTTATTACAACTTAAATCTTCATATCTTAATCAAATCTCCATCTTGATCAAGTTTCCATCTTAAGTTCCATCTTAAGTTTCCATCCTAAGTTCCATTTCCATCTTAGTTCCCATCTTAAATTCCCTCTTAGATTTCATCTAAGATTCAATTTATTCCAATATGACACATCCACTTCTTCGATTCAAAAAGATCCATTACTACATCATCCCACTTGTGGCACTCGTGGTATGGTGGGGAATGCTCATAGCATTGTTATCAGCTTGGTCACTCCAAGGTAAACCTGTGTACGATTTCATGGGTTTTTCCAACCAACTGCCAGTATACATCTCCGATATTGGAGCCACCAACCTTCAACCACTTTTCATCGCCTGTGCCGGATTCCAGGCCATCTTCTTCGTGGGGACCCTTGCCATGGAATACTTTCTCCGGACTCACAGCAAGCTCCAGCCTTACGTGTCCACCAAACAACCTCGTAATGCCATCTGCAGCATTGTATGTGCCGTGATCTCCCAATTGGGCATTCTCTTCGTGTCCATCTTCAACACCAAGAATTATCACCGGGTCCATATTTCCATGGTAGGAATCTTCATCGCATTTGCATTCTTTGCTTGTGTGTTCAACTTCATGAATTCCTTCATCTTTGGTCATTACCCTCAACGTCTCAGTCCTACTCATGAGAAGGTGATTTTTGGTACTCATCGGTGGTCCAATATTTATATGGTATCGTTTTTCTGTAAGTGTTTTTGGTTGGTTTGTGCTGCAGTGTTTGCTATCTGTTTCGGTGCTTTCATGCATTCAGGAGATGATTCGTTATCTGCCATTTTCGAATGGACTATTTCGTTCTTCTATGGTCTTTTGTTGGTGATGTGGTCTATGGACTTGTTCCCTTCGGCCGTGAAGCATTATAGGGTCAGACACCCTAATGAATTTGATAACTCATACCATGAGAAGCTCAGCAAACAAGAAGAAGAACAATCCATTTCTACCCTTGGAGCCCCCACTTATGTTCCAGCCTCCCCCGCTACACCCTCCACTCCAGTTCGTAACTACAATGCCATGGAGGTTTAAAATCCTCCCCACACACGGCCCAATGGCCTAACTACAACACTAGTGATACAATTTGTACAATACGATAATTAATGAATAGATTTTAGATATGATACTAATTTAAACCATGTAGAATCGGTTGAAGGCTAAGGATGAAACTTGATCGTTTGACACAATGAAAGAACGAATCAATTGGCACGATTTCGGTAAAGTATCATAAATGTGGTTGAACGAATTTTAAACTTATTGAAGGTTTTTTAACTAGTCAAATCGAATTATGGAAATGTCAATTCTACATGGTTTTGCATCATAAAAATGTTTAGCAAGGGGAAATGGCTAAATCCATCGGAGTTGCCAGATTGGGAAATGGTTCTCAACCATGATTGGAGACACAAATGTCGCCCTCACCACCGAATGGATTGTCGCTATCTACCATTATGGTAACTATGGTAACGATGGTAAATATGATAAGTCCTGGCGATGACCATCGTGTCCTAATTACTACTTCATTATGATAGTATTGGTATTAGTAGTATTAGAAGTCTGGTGTCTTGACATAATTTTCAGTGATATTTCAGCAATGATTCAAGGACACTTTTCACTCCAAGCTAATTAGTATTAAGGGCCATAGAAAGTTCTATGGTTACTCAATTCGTAATCGTAATAGCCAATTCTTTTGTCAAAACTAGTTCAAATTCATCATCTCTGACCAATTATTTCTTTCGGTAATGGGAATGGTGCCAAACTGAGAAGATTCTTCATAAATGGACAGATTCTTCATAAAAAGAGAAAGTTTCTTCATAAAAAGAGACAGATTCTTCATAAAAAGAGAGAGTTTCTTCATAAAAAGAGACACTTTCTTCAGTATTCGATTCATTCGTCTTTAATATCAACTTTTATCAATCTTCAATTATTAATCATCATCAATTTTAATGCTTTAATTAATCTTATAACCCTTTCGTCTTGAGGCTCTGGCGGCTTTACGTTTAAAGATTTCCCCCTAAAGATTACTCTCCTGAAGATTTCTAATCACTTCTAATCAATTCTCCCTTTCTATTTCCATTTCCCTTTTCGTGATCTACTTTAACTCTTTCTACTATTGTTAATTCCTTTGAATCGGTTATACCATTTGGTTCTAAATTCCGTCCTGACTAATCAACTCAATTTCCCTATTTCCCAATTCTTTCCCCTTTTCTTAATTACTGACCCGTCATTAGTTTCCAGTACCTCATTAATTCTCTTCAGCTAGCAAATTCCTAGCGGTGATTTCCATAATCTTCTGGCTGGTTCCGATTTCCCCTGCCGATGGGCACCAATATCTCGTCCCACGTCTTCGCCGTACGCTCTAGGCCTTGAGCTTTGTGCTTTGAACCATACGTGTCCGAGGGATATTTGCGCTTTAGAATATAAGCCACTCCCGTATTACCCCAACTTTTATTACCATGAATATGGCAGTTATGTCCGTTTCGGACCAGATGGCCGCAAAACCCAAAAACCCTAAGAGCCAAAACCCATACCGCAATAGTCTGCCTGCTCCCCTCGGAGATCGCCGAGTTCCACAAATGGACCCTTTCCCGCTATTTTCTTCCTTTTTAGACCCTCGTAAATCCCAAACCTTCCTAATTTTGGATGCAAATCTCGCGCTATTGGTGCCCCTACCGCTATTGGATACCCTGTAGGTATGTCCCCTCCAGAGCTGAATGTTTCTGGCTATTTCTGACTATTTCCTGGCTAATTTCCCGACCTCCAAGACATTTGTAAGCCACCCCCACAGTGCCCCCCCTTCTAACGGCTTCGTATAGTGACTCTGACGTGCAGGCTAGTCGCATACAGACAAAAATTCCGCCTTGCGGTTCCGCATCTCTGCCCTCTTGCCCTCTCTAGTTGGGAATGGCGCAATTATATAACCTGACAGAAGACCATCTTTATCCCCATGAGCTACCAATCACTGAACCACGGTGATTCAAAAAACTCAACGGCTGCTAAATTGTCGAGCTCTGACGGAAATGCCCTTGAATCGGGCCCCGGCGCCGGCGCAGGATTGCCCCAGCCCATGAAAAATCAAGAAGCGCAACTTGAACCAAGTGAAAATTTTGGTACCTTCACATCCAGCAAAACTATTGGCCCTGATCTCGAGATGCCAACTCATTCCCACAGCTCTCTGGTGTCCCAGAACTCCCAAAACACACACCATCCCCAGGATTCACCCGAGAAATCCACCCATTTCTCCAAGTCGGTGGAAGATTTGGACAAGGCTAAAGATCTGGATGGAGAGCTCAATGACCACTCCAAAGAACTTAAAGTGGAAACCACCTTGGATATCCCCAACATGGACGATCCCTCGAGGTTCCCGGAAGGAGGAGTCCGTGCCTATACCACCCTTCTTGGATCGTTTCTTGGATTGACAGGAGTACTTGCCTTTTGTAACTCTGCTGGTGTACTTGAAAATCATGTGTCGTCCATGCTTTCTGATACGCCACTTCTGACGGTAGGATGGATTTTCTCCGTCAATAACTTCTTCCTGTTTGGAATGACGTTAATTTCCGGCCCCGTTTTTGATCATGTTGGGTGCAAAATTCCCATTGGATTGGGCCTTGTGCTTCTTGTGGCTGGTCTTATGTGTATGTCTGTTTCTCACCAAACATACCAGTTTATTCTCTCATATGGAGTATTGACGGGATTCGGGGTAGCCTTCACCTTTGGTCCCTTCGTCAGTGTTTTGACTCATTACTTCTATCGTCGGAGAGCTTTTGCTACCGGATTCGCATATGTTGGTAGTGCATTAGGAGGGGTGTTCTTTCCTATCATGTTCCGGTCCTTGATTCCTAAGATTGGGTTTGGATGGTCTGTCCGGGTTGGAGGCTTCATCTGTCTTGCCCTTCTTGTCACAGGATTCCTCTTGGTCCGGGATCGTCGCCAGGAATTTCGCAGCCATCTCCAACAATCAGAAGAGCATATTGTTAAGCAAATCTTTAAATCCATCAGTTTCCGGGTGTTCGCCAATAAGACATATTGTTGTTTGGTATTGGCATTATTGGGAAACGGGATTGCTTTCCAACTTGCGCTCACCTTTCTTCCCTCTTATGCTACTACATTTGGTATTTCTGCAGATAAGGCTTACTTGTTACAAGTGGTGTTTAATTCCTTTTCGATTCCCGGAAGACTTATCCCATCGATATTGGCCGATCGTTACGGTCGGATTAACATGATCTGTTGCATTAGTACCATGTCGACATTGGCATATTTTTTGGTTTGGGCTAATCGGCCTTTGGCTCATACACTTACCGGTTTGTACATCTTTTCTGCTTGGTTCGGGTTTTCTTCGGGTTCTATCTTATCACTTGCTCCTGCAGCTATTGGTCAAGTGTTTAAAGTGGAAGATATCGGTCAAGGAATTGGTACAGCGTTTTTCGTATTATCTTTTGGAGACTTGGTGAGTATCCCAATTGGAGGTGCCATCACTAATTCTAGATCCAGAGAGAGTTATGACAATCTCGTGGTGTTCTTAGCCTGTGTGTGTTTCTGTGGAACAGCGGGCATTTACCTTGCTCGGTACTTATATGGTGGATGGCGTATGGTCAGGGTATAATGGAAATAATAAAGCATAAGATAATTTAATATTATCATCAAATCATATAAACAAAATTCTAATCAAGGTAACATGATCAAGGTATAACTATAAGCATAATCATAGCATAATCATCATCATATAGGTTTAATATAGGATTATTAGGTGTAATATAGGTATAATATAGTTATAGTATAGTTATAATATAAGATTAATAGGTATAATATAGGTATAATAGAATTAGGATTAATAGGTTTAATATAGGATTAGTAGGTGTAATATGGGTATAATGTAGGTATGATAAATGTTGATCATAGAATCGCAGGCTAATTATAGTATACGCCCACAGCAATACCATCGTAGATACGCACAATATATATACTCATATAATGCTTATTTATTGTCTATAATAAGTTAATCATACAATGTTCAGTATACTTGAAATTGAATCTCTTGATTGTAATCACTACCATACTCATCTAAGTAATAACAAAGGATCATAATCATATAGTCATATAATCGTGAGGATTTTCTTCCCATCGTCAAGATTATCATAAGCAGTTTCGTAAACATTATCATAACATTATCATAAACAGTTTCATAAACATATTATAGTCAGAGTTATTTCAATATCATAGGCATAAAAATAACAATAATACAGAATTTAGTTTAATAATGATAATTGTGAACTACGTGATACTGAAACCGTATACCGAGAGGACCATATACCGAGAGGACCATATACCGAGAGGACCATGCACTGACAGGATCATACACTAGGCATATAGGACGAAGTTATCATAATACAAAACAAGCATCTTTGCAGAAATACATTAACGTCTGTAGTCCACAATCACGATGGCTGAAACAACCGGATTTGAATTAACTGTTTGATCATAACTCCATAACTAATAGTAGCTGTCATTTCCAACCCCTTTAAGTCACTTGAGCCATTTCACTATGGCCCTATGGAACTATGGTACTATGGTACTATGGCCCTATCGAAACAAACTAACCATAATATTTAGAAACTGCAATAGTTGATTGTTAGGCTTTATAATATTCAAATAATACTATTGTTGGCCAATGTCCTGTAGGTTGACAATGAAATCCGTCCAAGTGGAAAAACTGGCAATTTCCCATGATACCGTTAACAACTCCACCCGATTCTCCTTTCTGAGGATACATCTATCGATCGGTTACGGTGGGCCTTTTTCCCGAGAAATGGCCATATGCGTAGATTATACAGTCGGAGAAATGCCACCATGTCACCCAACACTCAACCTGCAATAAGCAAAGCTACCTGCAATAAGCAAAGCTACCTGCAATAAGCAAAGCTACCCATAATAAGCAAAGCTACCCATAATACAACAATACAATAATACAATAACAATAATAAGCAGAATAGGCATAACTTCTATAAACAATCAGCTTAAATAATCAACTTATAACAGTTGAAATCCGGATACCATCCATTTGAATTCCGATAGTATTGATCGCCATACTTCGATGTTGGTTTCGAAAATCAACCGAGGTGCATTGACTTGCCTATTTGGAAATCTTATGAGGTACATGATAATATTCATAATATTTCTTGCATTGTTCCTCAGCTTCAAAGATATTCGCCAATAATATCAGCTAAACTGGGGAAATGGCCATGTTACCATCATTATCTTGTAAGATGGTACTATTGAAAAGACAAGACACAATATTGACAAGACACTCAATATTGACAAGACACTCAATATAGACAAGACACTCAATGAAGACAAGTCGCTCAATTATTGAAGACACTCAATTGTTGGCAAGAGACTCAATTATTGAAGAGACTCAATTATTGACAAGTCGCTCAATTCATTGACACTCAATTATTGAAGGTATTGTCAAGTGTCATGGTGACATGATGGTGACAATATATTATGTAAAAATCCATCAATCCCACTAACAAGACAAGTAGGTTCAAGTTGGCATTCATGGAAATCAATCGACCGGTGGTTTAATAATCAGACACTTTGGTGGTTTATGGTGAGATTGAATTATTGATAAGTTGTAGATTGTGCCACGATTAAGCGGAAATCACCGAGATAGGACAATCTAAAGCACGATAATCCATCCAATTTCATCGTCTTTTCATCAATCTTCAATCATGGAAATTGATCCCATTAAGGGAAAGTATATGAGAGGTCTAGGTGATTTGGGCGATTGGCCGATTGGGAGATTGGAGATTGGGAGATTGGGAGATTGGAAGTAAAGAGCGAAAAAGAGCGGCATCTCGGGGTCTCGGCTTTTAAACAATTCCGGATAAGATATCCATAATTACTATTCAGGCCTACTTCTAAAATAGTAGCACACCATTAATACAAGGCCCGAAACACTGCTAGACATTTGCTTGAGTGTAACATTACATGGCGGTTTCACGTGGGATTATAAACTTACATTTATTGAGTTTCTAAGGACACCAGAACAAACTGCTACCAAACAATCCAGTCAATTGAATTATCAACATTTTTACATTGAAGATTCAAGATTCTTCAATGGTCCATTAGTTGTTCCAAATGAAGATGCATCCCAAGTTTCACTGGAAATGGAAATGCATCCCAATTTTACTGTTCCATCATGTAGCTGAAAATTATTATTCTAGCCCAATATTGGATATTACTTGGTAATAGTACTTGGTAATATTACTGGTTAACATAATTCAAGTTATTGAGGTCTGGAAGTGTGAAGTGTGGTAGATTTGTAGTTTACAGTTTCAGTTCCCGTAAATTTTTAGTTCCTTACTAAGAAAGTATCGGCTACTCAAATTCTACAGTTGCCACACAATAGGGAAATATTATTAACATGGCCTTTTTGTTTTGTTATATTTCCCAGTATCGGTGTATCATTATCATTACGACTGGAGGGTTCAGAACATTTACCGAAACATTGATCTATCCATTAAGTGAATATTTAGGCTAATTGGTCCATAGCAATAGCCTAAATTCAACTATTAGGTCATTGGTATGCAATATTGAGATCATTGGCTGATAATTTACTATGGTCATTGGCTAATGAAATATTATGGTCTTTGGTAATGGGACATGATAATTCCAGTGGTATTAGGTCATTAACTGATTTGCCAATTGCTTTTGGACAAACAATAGTGGCCGATCTTCTGGCCTTCCCCTCGTTCCACATTCAATATTCCACTTCAATTAGTTCCACTTCAATTGATTCCCTTAGTTTCTGTTTATGTATGTGGGGAGCCTATTGTTAACGGTTTTGTCCCTCTTGGGCCACATGTGAATCATTGTATCCCCTAAACGTGACATCATGCCTACCTATGGGCAACTTTAGCCAATAGAATCTATATAGCAATTTGGGTGCAAAATCCGTCCAGACATTCCCACCATCATACACCAGCTTGCCAATCAATCCAGCCAGATGGTTCAACCCCAAGCTCATAAGTCTAGGGAAATGAGCTCGTCAAAACAATCTGAATACCCTATCATGAGTTTCAGCTTCACATGCCAAGGGTGCACCCTTAACATGTTATTTCACCGGAACAGCG
The DNA here is from genome assembly GCA_030568495.1 of Suhomyces chickasaworum. Lineage (NCBI taxonomy): Eukaryota > Fungi > Ascomycota > Pichiomycetes > Serinales > Debaryomycetaceae > Suhomyces > Suhomyces chickasaworum. Next base: position 181,506 of record JAJMGF010000016.1, on the reverse strand, counting down.
CATCTCTCACCATCTCACCATCCACCAACCAGCAAACCTTAACTTTAACCCTAAGATTATGCACTCAGAAGCCATGGCGGTGGAAATAGCACCCTTTGCTTAGAGTTTTCCTTTCTCCTTGTGTTCTCCTTGTATTCTCCTTGTATTCCTTGGTGTCCCCTTGTAATCTCCTTGTATTCTGGTCGTCCCTGTCCCAACTATGCGTCCGTCTACCCGAATCCCTTCCCAGCAATTCCGTTAAAGTGTTCCAAATTCATATAGCAATCTTCCTGGCTAGAAGGTAGTGGAATTTCACGGAATTGATTGGTCATGGTGATGATGCTGATGATGCTGGCAATTATAAATGAACCCCTAGAACCATCACATTAGTCTCAATTAGTGAATTTCTCATAATAATCTCATAATTTCTCAATGACAGCCGCAACTAAACCTCCAGCAGTGTTTTATGTTAATGCAGCATTATTTGACTGTGATGGTACTTTGGTGAATTCTACTGGGGCTATTTCAGAGTTCTGGAGAGATTTCGGAGAAACTAGACCTCATGTTGATCCGGAAGAAATCATCAAAACTTCCCATGGGTGCAGAACCTTTGATGTGATTGCAAAATGGTCTCCTGATGATGCTGATGAAAAGCAAGTCACCGAATGGGAGGGCTCAATTCCTGATTCATTTGGGCAATACGCCAAACCGATTCCTGGGGCAGTAGAATTGGTGAAACGATTCGATGAACTCTCTCGGACTCAAACAAAGAACAAGCACCAAAGATGGGCCATTATCACGTCAGGAACTCTTCCATTGGCTTCAAAATGGTTGAAATTATTATCAATCGATAAGCCAGATTGCTTTATCACCGCAGAAAAGGTTGATAGAGGAAAACCTCATCCTCAAGGATATCTCGCTGCTAGAGAGACTCTTGGATATGATGCTCCTCATAAAAAGGTGGTGGTATTTGAGGATGCTCCAGCGGGAATTGCAGCTGGTCGGTCAGCTGGTGCTTTTATTGTGGGGATTTGCTCCACTTATGACCCTGAAAAAGTTCGGAAATCTGGTGCTGATATTGTTGTGGATGATTTGTCCAGTTTTGAAATCGAAGAGTATGATCCTACCACTGATGAATTTAAGATTGTTGTTCATGATTATCATTATGCGAATACGGAATATGTTGAGAATAATGCTTCATCTAGTAGATCAGCTCGTAACTCCATAGCATAAAAATAGAAATTCATAAAAATAGAAATTCATATAATTCACAGAAATTTTCTCAGCTTTTTTCATTAATTCAACCAATATTCATTATTGTAATTAACTCATAAAAATTCAATATTACTTCGCAAGTATTCTTTTTGATCACTAAATCCTTCCAAAGATACCGCATGTAATCGAGCTAACTTACCTCTCATTACCATTCTCCATAATGATTTTGTAATTTTAAACTCCAAGATATCACCATTAATTTCTTTTCTTCTTTTGGCGGCAGGTTCTCCTGATTCTCCCAGTTCAATGCCAATTATATCATTAATCCACAGATCTTTCATTTCTCGACCATTAATTATTGATTTGCAACCTGATATTCCCACGGGAAATTTGATACAAGGATTAGTCAACAGATCTTCCTTAACAAATTCATCACTAAATTCTTGAAAAACATGAAGCATTCGAGTGGCAAGCTTATGAGTTACTAGCACCGTAGGAACGTGAAATTTTTTATTGAGAATTAATTTTACCTCTGAAAACCCAATCAATTCAGGAGTTAATGTTGTATCAAGCTGAAATATCAAGCTTCGAGCTGGCTCCCTGGATAAATGAGGTCTTCGATAAGTTATTGGAACTTCTTTAAGTTTATCCGGTGGAGAATCGTTAATAATTCCTTTATGATTCAAATCAAACAAATCCACCACAATTTCTTGCTTATAAGGACTGAATGGATTATTTATGATTTTATGCTTTATAATTCGTTGTTCAAGCTCTAAGAATCGATAATACTTACATTCTTGAATCAATAAACGGCGATGTTCATCATTTTTTATCACGGTAGTATTTCCCCTCAAAAGTGAAATTAAATCAGCAAAAAGATCGGGACATCGAGTATTGGTTGCTGGTCGAAGTGGTGGTGGTCTCATGATTCCTTTAAGGACAATAACATCAATATTTTCATGGAAAAGACTATCGTAAACCACGGTGAAATAATTGGGAAAGTTACCGGTATTGACAAATAAACTTTTGGCAATTTTAAATGTTCTGTTTCCGATGTTGGCAAAGATATATTCATCAACCAAGAATTTTTGGAGTTTTTGAAGTCCGAAATAAAGCAGATCCAGCCATAAATGAACGAATTCATAGTCACTTTGGATATCAAGGGGATAGCCTTGTAAATGGTTACATATTTGTTGGAAAACTTCGGGGTTCCTATCGAGAAATAAAACCTTGTCTAAGTTTCCTTCTTCGCTAAAGAACTTGGTGAAGTATGATGGGCCATCTGATGAAAAAGATAATCCACTGATTCGGAAAAGCCGATTGCCCACCTGTATGGAAAAGATCTTCTCGTGGGGCAAGAGCTTTTTGATAGCATGACTGACTTCGTTGGTAATTTCCACGTTCAATGGTCTAGACATTTTGGTGGGGTGAGCTTGGTGGGGGACGTATTACGATTAAAGGGACTAAAATGGACTAGAAGGGAGCTAACTTAGTTGGAAAAAACCACCAGTATTTCTATGGATATCCGGTGACTGAATTGGATGTTTGTGTTGAGACTTCTTGGCTCTTCGGGATGTGTTTCCCGGGATGTTATCGGTTGAATCCCAATTGTTTGTATTGTTAGATCATTTACTATCTGATACTATGTCTGTATGCAGGTGTTGATACTTTGTTTATATGCAGGTATTGATAATTAAACTCTTACAATTCCACCCAAAGTGCAACTGGAGCTTGAGGTGTGGTTAAAATATATCGGTGGTGATGTAACCACCATTTGTGGCGGATTTATGTGTCGATAAAATTTGCCTTGAACCACAGAAACTTCTAGCGAATTAATACTATCGGAGACTAATCAGAAGGAAAACAGTGCAATTTACAGGGCCATTATTCGTGGAATATTGGACGTGGCAAATGAAAAATATTTCAATGGTGATAATACCATCTGGCAAAAAATACCATTCGACGGTAAATGGTAAGCTTTCTATATAATTCGTTGAAACTAGGCGAATCGACAGAATCAACAGATCAACAGATCGACAGATCGACAAAACCAAACCGGCCGTTGGGAACTTTTAGAAGTGAGATGGTGTGAGAGTTGATCCTGTTAATTAAATAGCACAAACCTCAAACAAACCTCAAACAAACCTCAAACAAAACAAATATCTTCATAAATGAATTTAGTTAATATCAACAGATATCCAGTATGGTAATCTCCCCACGCTAACCTGTAAACCTTTCAGTGAAAATTTTGTATATAATAATTGACATAAGGTTACATTTCACAAATAACAAACTTTAGACGTGGACGTAGACATGAACTTATACAAGGGAAGATTGCAGGTTATGTCGGTGGTCTTTTGGAAGTGTTTCCATGGCCTTCCTGGAGCTAGGTGTCAAGTAATTAGTGTCAAGTAATTACTGTAATGTATAATGTGTAATACATTGTAATATGTAATATAGTGTAATGTGTAATGTGTAATGTGTAATTTAGTGTTACAATGTAATGTGTAATGTGTAATGTGTAATGTGTAATATGTAATGTAGTGTTACAATGTAATGTGTAATGTGTAATGTGCAGCTTCCCTCCAACTCCAGATTAGCTCCATCAAACTCCATCAAACTCAACCAATCTCCACTACCAAGCCGAAAACATCCCGTCACTCTTCTTTTCATTTCCCGTCTCTTGTCGAACGGTGTTGGTCAGTTTTCTGTGGTCCAAATTACGGTTTTGTGTTTGGATTGGGTCAACTTCCATTGGCTGATGATCTAAACCGAACCAAAATGATTGTGATGGACCACCATCGATTTTATGACCAGTAGCTGGTTTGGTCTTTTGATGGAGAGACGGTTTCTTATGGAGTAAGGTGGGGGTTCTTTGGGGTTTGGGTGCTATTCAGGGTCCCCCACCCCCTCCCCCACATCGCGGTCACGTGACACTATTATCAACATCTCATTTTCACCAAACCATATAATCCCCCACAATGACCAGGCGAAGGAACTTCGATGGCTGCTGGACCTGTCGAGCCCGGAAAGTCAAGTGTGATCTTCAGAAGCCGAAATGTCAGCGGTGCATCAAAGCCCGCTTGGAATGTGCGGGATTTGATATCAAATTAGCATGGGCTCCTCCACTTAGCCATTCACCAAATGGATCCTTGATTAATTTGGAGGGTGAAGAAGTTAAACAAGATGTTCAAAGAAGAAACATCGAACTCTTCCAGTTCCCAGCTTCGATGATTTATGCAAATTTCAGCGAATTATCCTCCAAGCTCGATGAACTCGAGTCATTAGTCACCACCAAAAGGTACGGCCGGATAGGCCCATTTTCTGTTTACAATCCCAGACGGTTGCGGGTGATCAAATCTAAAAACAAGCCGTCAGCCATCATCCCCATCAGAAGCATCCAAGTTAATCACCGCCACGATTCGATCGACACGGTTAGTTCCACCAAATCAGAATCCTCCGAAGAATGTACGCCTTCTTCACCCTCACTGAATTACAACCACCAGTCGATCTTCTCCAAAACCAACAACTCGTGGGTTCATTATGAGCTCATGGAAATGGCAAAGCTCACGATTGTAGCCATCAAGGGCACGGCGTATCAGTTCACCGAACAGAATATCTTGCATATATTATACCCCAAATTCTTTCCTAATCTCGATAGTGATGATGATTGGATGGCTGATATCCGAATAACTCATCGGCTTTTCTTTATGGATGAAAATTCTGATCTTTGGCTCAAAGCTGCTTTCAAAGAGCTCACATGCAGCTTTGGACCCCAGTCATTTTCCTTCAACAGAGTGTCTTGGAAACATGATTATATTTATACATTGATCATCCCATTCCTAAAGGATATAGTGTGTGAGTTTATCTGCTGTGAGTTTACCCTGTGGAACATGAATAAGTTACATTCTGTCAAAGATCGAACACCATTTTCTCGCTGGACACTTATCAATAATATCAAATTGGCAGTGATATATTTGATGTTGGGTATTTCTCTGATGGGAGTATCCGAAGCTGCTAAACAATCGGGTGGAGAGGATTTGGAGCTTAAGATGGACATTCAATTGAAAACTGCAATCGAGCTCCGTAAATTGAGTATTTCCATCGTTAATTATCATTTGGATGAATATGACAATAACAGCATCAAACTTGAGAAATGCACTCGAGATGATGCTAAGTTGGAATACGAAGATGTTCTACTTTTAGCAATCAATTTGCAGATAGAGCTCGATAATTTATTCAGTGTTTTTGAGAACTTCGACTTGTTGTACGCTATTGGTGATTACATCGTCAAAAACAAGTTCAAACAAAGTAAGATGACCCCATTCAGACGACTTTTGGTGCATATGTTTAAAGTTAAGTACATGTTCTACGAAAGTACCCAAGCTGTCAATTTATTCAATTATTCCATCAGTGAAACAGACGAAAATATAAACTACCGGGATTTGAATGAAAACTACGATTTGGTTGGTAGTAAATTGGTAACAGAAGACGAAGATGACGAAGAAGATGATGACGATGATGAGGGCGAAGAAGAGGGTGAAAAGAGGGTGCAAATCAAACCAACTATCAAGAACCTTTTGATCTCCAATAGAGTGGATAATCTGGAGCAAGGAAATGCATATACACCCATGTCATTTACTATTAGTTTCAATAAGAGAGAAGTTTCAAGCTATGACGAGCCAGCACATAACCTGGCACCATCAAAAAGAAAGAAATTAGAAAAGTTTGTTCCAAAAGCATATTTCACCACTGTGGTAGAGATAGAATCTATTTACAGTATGTTTGGTTTACCATCTTCACTACTAGATATTTTTCATGAGATAATCCATCTCACCAATCACAAGAACATTTTCCAAAAGAGACGGGTGTTCCCCAGAAATTTTCCTAGAATCTGTGCTGAAATCGAAGATAAGCTTATTTCATGGAATGTTGAAAATCATTGGGATTTGGACATTGAAAATAATAAGATGCACACGTGTTTGCACTTGGGTATTCTAGCATTTCAAGAAGCGTTGATGGTATACTACAAGCGATTGATTAAGGAACAGGTTTCCGGGGTCGCTTACAAACAAAATGTACAGAAAGCCATCAAATATCTTCAGGAACTTGTTCGTTTAAGCGAGCCTGAATTTGATGTCAAACCATCATTTTTCATACTCTTGGTGTGTGGCAGTGAAGCCATGGAATCGGTGGACCAACAAGCAATTCAGGCCCTTTGGAAAGAGCCACAATTCTCGGGAGTCAACCACTGGAGAGGAAAGCAGATATTGTATGAGATATGGAAACGGCGTAAAATCGGAGAAGAGTATGGGTTTATGGATATGGTTAGAGAATGGGACGTGGTATTAAGTTTAGGTTAACCCTTTTACCCTTTTCTATTCCAAAAGACTTTAGGTAATATTTGTAGCATATTTATTTATTGGTATTGTTAGGTTAAAAACCACCAGAATAATAAAAAAAAAGATGGGTTGTAGAATAAACCCGAGAAAAGCCACGAATAATATGATGGTTGAGTTAAAACAATTGGGATATTCAAGATTATTCAGTCAAATCTGTTGAAATTTATCAACTATTAATCAAGTTAAGTTTGTGAATGATTAAATTGAATTTATTGGAATCAAACAAACCAAAAAGTTTAAAATTATTGGGTTGAAGTTGAAATTAGAATTATTGATAATGTTCGATTGATTAAATATGGTATTTCTCAATATCAATAATGGCTCACTTTTAGAGCTCGAGATGTAACCGAATACGAGCAAATATTGAATCGAACTTGGGGATTAATTATTATTTGATTCATATCCATTAATGCTGAATTTCATTGGTTCATATTTCTATTTGACAAGAAAAATCACAGCCCCATTTCCACCCACTTTCATCCACTCACCTTCAAATCGTTATAATCTCAGATGTTAATCTCAGATGTTAATATGTTAGGCTTACGAAACCAAAAGTTCAATATCTAAGATGAAAGGGTATATAAAACTACGGATTGCTACCCATATGGATATTAATTTAGATTCAATATGGATATTTAGTTAGATTCTAGTATGGATATGGTACCGAATCGGATCAAATACCGAATCGGATACCGAAACAGAAACTGTATCATATCAATCGTCACCGTAATTTAACCACCAGATTCATCATCATCATCATCGTCATTTTATGAACCAATATTAGAATATTAGTAATGGCTGGCGATAACTACTAGAAGATGACCAATTTCAGATAAGTAGCCATTTCTAGTGACAAAGTGAGGTTAAATGTTACGCTCCCAGAACCAATCAATTCTCCAAAACCAATCAATTCTCCAAAACCAATCAATTCTCCAAATGGCCCCAATGGCTAAATGGCCAAATGCCCCAAATGGCCAAATTGCCCATAATTCCCCAGATTGCATTCAAGGTTGCATTGGAGATATGGAAAAATGGAAGAATTCCGCTCAGAAAACATGTTGCACTGCATTTTGCTCACTGATTTTGCATCAGATCTGATAATGATACCCTTCATGGTTACAAATGCTACAAAGTGTTACAAAGTGGGCAAACCCAAAATTAACGAAGTCAAACAAATCAAACCAAATCAAACGAAACCAAATCATATCAAACGAAACCAAACCACGATACTTGACCAAGTTGAAATACTTGCCAAATTGCAATAATTAAACAAACCCCAAATTGAAAACTCCGAGGAACTTGTGACTTGAAGATGCGACTTGAATATGACATAATAGGCGACATGAAAATGCATTATGACAAATGGCATTATGGCATTATGGAATTGGGTGCAAATGGAACCACCTTTCTTCAAACAGCTGGCTACCGTCAATGATTGGACAAATGGAGAGATCTGAAGAAACTGGGGAAATAGGGAGATCCGAACACTGGGGAGTTGATTACGGAAAGGAGACTGGCCCGCTAAGTGGCCAGGGTCCGCACCAACCTCAGGCAATTTGATCTTGATGCAAAGTGAATATGCTTATATGCCTAGCAACTTAATCTGACGTGTATCCCCATATTCCCATATTCCCATATTCCCATATTCCCATATCCTCCATATCCTCCATATCCTCCATATCCTCCATATCCTCCATATTCTCCATCCTGCCTGGTGGGTTTCAAAGTTTCTTACGGCCTTGAACCCTAACATGGCGTTATGTAGAAACACCTAGCGGGCGTGGAAGCTTGATTTCAATTAGTGCTGGCAGTGCATCTATCCACAAAAAATAACCTGGCCATGTTAGGAAACTAGTCTGGTGATGTGAAGGAATCGGTCTAGAAATTGGACCAGCGTTCCAGTGGAACATGGAGAGAAAGAATGAAACAGTGAAAGAGGGAAGCGAAAGACTAAAAGTGAAACAATGAAAGAGTTAAAGTTCTATAGTCTACGGTTCTATAGTCTACGGTTCTACGGTTTATGATCTAGGGTCTAGGGTCTAGGGTCCAGTGCTAGGGTGGGGGATCAATCGGGTGGGGGTCAATACATGGGATCAATAGGGATCCATGGGTGGGGGATTTGTATCGGACCGTTGCAGCATACATCACCGCCAAGAATAAACCTCTAAACCTGTTAAATCAATACACCAATAATGGCCCGGAGAAATACCAAGGTACATGTTTCCCCGAGACTAATTGCCGAATGTTGCCATTTGCCGTCACGTGTGGTGTCAGATGGCCACCCGGAAAATTCTCCCCCACATGGGCCAATGCAATCCCGTCTGGGGCATGCAGAACCGCCGCAGCGTCACGGCACCCCATTTTATGGGACCATGGCCCAGCACCTTCCCCCAGACCGAATTTTAATTTAACCCCATCATCGATGAACCTAAAGTGGGGGCACTTGTGGGATACCTTGCCCCCAAGACTCAAGGGTCTACCCTTGGGGATTTCCACAGTCACCATTTAGTGATTTTTCACAATATAAAAGCCACAGCCACTAATTTCATTCAAGTTGATCCTGTGTTTGGTTTGGGTGCTTTTGTCTTAGTTGATTGTAGTTGTCGTAGTTTAGTTCTCCAGCCGTCCCGTCCCATGCACGCCCTTTTCCCCCACCTCGGATAATCGGAGCCGCATTCCCGGGGAGGTTACAGGTTACATCTCCACAGGGTGGAAAATCAACGGCAGTTTTTCCGAATACTCCTATTCTTTTCTTTAGCTTCTTTTCTCAAGCTTCTTTTCATTCTCCTACTTGTTCATATCCGCTCTGGTTTGGTCCAAGTAGTTTGGAAAGTTTGGATTCCAATTGGCCCAACTCACAACTTCCGCGTTGAAGCCGCATCTCCTCCACCCTACTCCCTTTTTTCCGTTTACCCACACTCTTTTCTTCGTTGTGGTGTAATTGACTGTGACTGTGATAACGTCGGCCAATTCAACTTTCATCAAATTGGTTAAGGTGAATATCACCAAATCTTCCCTCCCTCCAAAAACATTCTCCCTCACCTCATCCAATTTCTTCACCTCCATAAACTCATCCACCTTCTCCAACACCCATAAACTCAACCTTTCACTTACTTCAATCTTTAATCTTCATCTCCAGCCATCTAGCCATGACTACCGAACATGATAGCCCCGTTTCCACGGGTTCCACGGGCGGTTCTACTGGCGGTTCCATTGGCGTCTCCACAGGAAGTAACCTTTCTGCAGAAAATGACCATTTGGAGGTCAATTCGGATGGTGCCAAATCCATCGACAGAGTCCCTGAATCTTCTTCGGATTTGATAGGCTCCTTCTCAGAAAACCCTCCTCGAAAACGCTCCAAGGTCTCCAGAGCTTGTGATGCCTGTCGAAGAAAGAAAATACGCTGTAACGCTGAATACCTGTCCACGCTACAAAAGGTCACCAAAGTATGCACCAATTGTATCAAAAACAACGAAGATTGTGCCTTTTCTCGTATTCCTTTGAAAAGAGGGCCTTCTAAGGGGTACATGAGAGATGGTGATGAAAAGAAGGTATTGGATCCTCCAACATCCACCCTTAGTATACCTCAACATCCCCCACAACCTCAATCTCAACCACAACCTCAATCTCAGTCTCAACCCCAATCTCAGCCTCAATCTTTACAACCTATACAAACCCATCCTCCACCCCATCAACATCAACATCAACAACAGCAACCACCTTCATCACAACAACAACAACAACAACACCCCCACCACCTCAATACTCAACCTCACCCACCTCACCCTTCACAACTGACTCATCCTTCTCAGGCTCAAGGCCAGCCTCCACCTCCACCACAGGCTCAACATCATAGTCCATTCTCGTATATACCACACCCTCATCACCAGCCTTTACCATTTCCTCAGAAGCACTTGCAAGTATCCCCTCAGGCTCATTCCCAGACCCAAAACGGCACTTCCTCTCCAATCATCCTACCACCTTTGGCAGACATTCATTCCAAGATCTTGCCTCCAAAGTTCTCTCCGGGACATGTTTCTAATGGCCTTAACCTGGCTGCTCATACCCCTACCACATCATCGGCCCCCTCAAGTCCTCGAAGCAATTCCATCAATGGCTTGCTCAACTTGTCGGAAACGACCAATCCAAACATCAAGAACTCAAGTCCTCCCATTCAAGGCCCTTTCTGGAAAGTGCCCTACGAAATGCCTGCTGGTCCAAGTAGACGTTCTTCCGTCACTGGTCCTAATGGTTCCTCCACCACGAATTCCACCATCGCTTCTTCTTCCAGAAGGCGTTCATCAATTGACTCCATTTCATCTACTTCTACGAATGGCTCTCGTTTCAACACCCTCAAACCAACTGTCTCAGTCAATAGTGAGATCATTTCCGATAGCGACACTGAAGACTTCTATTCAATTCGCTCTAATATCTCTTCCACAGTGTCTGTCCCCAGTATTTCACGATCTTCATCGGTAAATCATAAAAGACTGTCTTCTGCCGCATCTCCTCGTAACTCGATTTCTTCATTATCGAGTTTGAGTGGAAGAATTAACAAGAATCTTCATATCCAGTCTACTTCACCAGTTACCCCCACACCTCCACTTTCTAACCCTCAATCATATCAACCAATGTATCAACCAAGTCCATCAGTTGCCCCACATTATCAATTTCCAACAAGTCAAAATCAACCTCAGTTTCCTTACCAACCTCCCTTCGGTCAGGTGAATAATTTCTATCCTCCTCCACAACATAACATCGCATCCTTTCATCCTGGAGCTCCACAATCACCATCATTCCGTACCAACATATCAATCTACTACTCACACTTCCATCAAGGATTACCAATTTTACCTTTTGATCAATCCCTCATAATTTCTGTAATGGAATCTGCTATCAATGATCAATCACCTTTAATATCACAAATTGTGGAACTATTCAACCATACCCTTCATAATTTAATCAATTTCAAAAAGGTCACTCAAGCTGATAATATGGCAGTAATGGGTAAAATCCTTTCTTTGTATCCTATGAATAATCACGGTTCAAATATGAATGAAAGCATTCTTGTGATGTTTTTCACTTCTTTAGTGTTGTTAAACTTTACCATTCTATTGAACGGTGATGTTTACACGTTGGGTTTGTCTCTGGTTATATCAATTTTCAATGACTTCAAAGTTTTGGAAAACTTTGTTGGATTTGTTCAAGCCAATCTGCCTCCAGTTAAGGATTTCGACCACATCAAGCTCTACCTAGCAAAACTATTTTATTCATTGAGTTTTATTGATGATTTGTACTCACTTAGTTTTGGCGTTCAAAAATTGATCCTGAATGGTGAGTTGGTACAATTCTTGAAATCTCATGTCCAATATTTTATTCCTCCTTCATTACAACAGGCTAATGGTTATAACTGTGGAATAACACTTTTGAATCATGCTCAGAATTTTAGTGCTTTGGTACTGATTAGGGATTCATTTTTGACCCAAAGAACCCCATTTGTTCCTTCATTGAATGATTTTTGCCAGAATGTCCCACCAGATGATGAATACTATGTACATTTCTTCAATTTAATCAGGGAAAAATATGATTTGATCAAATACGTGCTTGAAATTAATCAATTCATGACCAATGACTCTAATAGAAATGATATCGATGATGTATTTGAAAATTTAATTGACTACAATTTGAAATTGATAAGACTCATGAAGAAATTATCCACCACTATTGTCAATTTTGCTAATTTTATTAGTACTTCAACTCCTTCAGATAATTCGCTGGGTCAGTCTTCTGGAACTTCACCAGTCAAATCTCATAATAATTCAAGCACATCCATTAATGAGACTACTAACATTGTCAACCTGCCAAACTCACCAATGATAAATCAAGCCAGTCCTTATGCAAGATCTGTTGTAATCAATCCTTTGTTAAATGTGACAATTGGTCAATTGTTCAAATTAATCAAATTAAACAAACTAATTATTGATGCTTTGATTTGCTTATTAAGATCACAATCTAAAGGTCATCCTGATTTATTAAACCGATGCGTTAAAATCAATAATGATTTATCCATTTCAAACAACTTGTTAAATTTAAATCTAGTTAATTTACAACTTGGTTCTGGTGCTACCAGTATGATTAAAGGAAGAGTTGGGGCTTATCAATTGAATTTTAACATCCAAATATTATTAAATGTTAGGACTGAAGAAAGTGTATCAGATTTATTAAATCAATGGGGTACAAATTTCAGAGAAATGGTTATTCCCTTTATAATGACTGAATCAACAGAAGGTTGGTATTAAATTGCTAATTATTTTGATAAATAATTTTACGAAAATAATAAAGTATGAACACTATCATAACTTAATGTAGTTAACTTTTCACTATATCTTATATTGATTGCTAAGATTGAGTATTTAGTAACTGGCACAACTTCAGAAGCAAGACTTGATAAATCACTTAATGCAAAATAATTTAAAATTTCGTGCTTACTTTTGCCACGTAACCAATAATGATAAATATTCTCATAATTCTTATGAATCTGAAGAATCTGATTCTTATCTGGTAAGTTGAAGTCGATAATTAGCTTAATCGATCTTAATTTGACCGTAAATTTGTCTAACAAAGATCATACTGCTGACGAAACCGATAGCACCACAACAGAGGAAAACAATCATTGAAATGACACTGGAATATCCAACGTACAACACAATAGACACCCATTCCAATCTTTCACCTCCTGTCAAGAACAAAGAGTGTATGAATACATAAATGGCACATCCACCACCAATGAACAAAGACTTCCAGTGCCATTGATAGTTTTCAGCACATAAAGTATAGTAAATCATCATCACTGAAATCAAGGAGGTAGTCAAGATCATCAAAATGAAGCAGAAGAACAAGAATCCGAACATATAATAAATTCTGTTAAACCACAAAGATGAATAGATGAAATACATTTCCACAGCAATTGAACCGAATGGGAAAATACCAGAAATGAACAGGATTGGTAAAGTTCTCAAGTACCACGGTTGAGTTGGGATTTGTCTTGGAATTTGATTGGTTCTAACAGGAACAGTCAATAAGGATCTCTTAGAAGCTAAGATGGAACCCAAAATTGACAATGGAATTGAAACCAAGAACCAAATCACAATAATAGCAATCATAGTTCCAACAGGGATGGCACCAGAAGATTGCTTATAGATCAAGAAGAAATTCAAGAATACGAAAATTCCAAATAATGAACCTGGAACAACCAATGGAGTCATAATCATGTTCAACTTCCAGTTATCACCTCCAAAGAATCTGTAAAGATAAGAGGAGACAAAAGAAGAAACAACACTGAAGAAAATGTAAAGAACAAAAGTGAATGTAGATAAAGCACCTCTGTTAGATGGAGATAATAACCCGAACAAAGCGAACACAATAGTCACAAATACCATGAAAAAGATTTGAACACCACTTCCGATAAGAATTGATAACAACATCTTGTTCTTGGGTGGTCTGAAAACATCACCATGTACCAATTTCCATCCACTTTCATCGGAAATATCGTCATCCAAGTTGACTTCATTGTATTTCATGATATCATTCTTTAAAGTTCTGGTCAAGATATGCGCAATAATAAGACCAAGGATCAAGACAATCATAGAGAAGTTAACTAAGGAAAACCATTGGATCTTTGGATCATAAACATGCAAGTATTTATCCCATCTGGTGGCCCAAGCGGTTGCTGATTCATGGAATTCAACAGAGTAAGTGTAAGAAACCTTGGTAGTGGTTTCCTTCTTCAATTGAACAGGCTTTAATTCCAAGTTACAGTACTCTTCAGAGTTGTCATTAACACCGTTTCTGTCTAATGAGTGAGGTTCAACAGTGACACCAACGACTCTGAACTTGGCATCTCTCTTATGATATTCAATCTTGATAACGAAATGGTTGAACAAATGGGCAATACCTTGCTCATCAATAGAACCAATATGGAATCCTGAACCATAAAAGTGGGAGTTAGTTCTTTCTTCAAGCACAAGTCTAGCAGCAGGTAATCCATCAACGATCCAATTATGGTTATAACCAGCTCTAATATTTCTGTTCACGAAAACGGAATCAACTTTGGAGTATTCAGGTTCACACAACTTTTCACATTTCTTGTTCTTCAACATATTAAGTTGAAATGGAGAGTTAAAGATACGATCTCCAAAAATGATTGAACCTAACGACTCCAGTTGCTTGACTGGACCATTTGGTGGTGCACAGAAATGAAACTTTGGGTAATAATAATCAAATGAATACACGAACGTTTGTCTCTCCTTCTTTGAAGCAGAAGGATTCAGATAATGTAAAGATGGTGTCAAATGGTTGACTAACAATGGGATATTTTGACCTTCTTCATAGCTGGTTGGAGCGACACCTGGCAAGTAAAACGCATTAGATAAGCCAATCAAATAAACAAAGGCTATCAAAGAATTTAAAATAGCAATCATGATTGGATATTTGTGTGGAAACTTAGTCCCAAATTGTGGTCATACAACACTTTGTTGATGATGATGATGATAATAAAAAGAATAAATTGATTTTCAATTCTCACTTCTCAATTCTCACTTCTCACCACTAAGAAACTTTTATGCCGGTTTCTCTAATCTGACGCGTGTACCTGGTCAGATTTTTCTCCCCCAATTCTACCTTATAGTACAAAAGTACAAAAGTGCAAAATGTACAAATGTACAAAATGTACAGCAAATTGTAGTTTGGTTGAAAACAACCGGGTCGATTTCAATCACTTTTGGCCACCTTGTTCAAACCTGTCTTTATGTAAGTTTGACGTTTATAAAGGTTAAGTCTCTTTTGATGATTAGTGATTAGTCGAATCTCTTTGAGTTTAAGTGTTTGCTGATTGGACTCACGCATATAACCTGGACGCTCAATTGAGTAATCACAATCTAGACCAAGACGTAGACATTGACTGCAGTCAGGTTTGTCCTCCGGGCAAGCTTTATGACGGATCCGACAAGTCCAGCACCCACTTTTAGAGCGGAAGGTTAATTTTCTCTTTGTCCCTGATTTGGGTTTAGAACCATGACACCCCGTCAGTAGATCTTTGTTCATATCCAATTTAGTTGCAGCATCATGGTATGTCAAAGATTTCTTCTTCCTGGTACTGTGTCGATGCCTAATTGTAGGTGGATGAGTAAATGAATCTTTTTGTTTTGGTACATCTTCTAGGTCCAGTGAATCTTCTAGGACCAATGAATCTTCTTGTAACAATGAATGTTCTTGAGATTGTGACACCTCTACATTGATGTCTTCAGACAATGGCAACTGTGATGTTGTTGTCCCTCTAGTCTTGTAATGATTTGCTTGTAATTGTGACCCGGTTTCAGAGCCAATAGAACCACTCGATTTATGGTTATGGCTATGGTTATGGTCTTCTTGATAACAGCTTGCTTGGCCATAGGGTATGGAATTCGAGTAGGAAGGAGGCCTTGTATCGGTATTCTGACTTAAGGGAACTATAGGTGAGCTCTGAACAAGGTTGGGCATGATAGCTGCTGGATCATAGCCAATAGGGGGCTTTTCTAACAATTGACTGGAATCAAGATAACTATGAAACATCGTCGGCCTAACGGGAGACTGAACCACCGAGCAGATGGGAAGTGGCGTTTTGTCATCCTGCCACCCCTGTAGTTGAAGCTGTGAAGAATTCATGGTGGACTGTTTGAAGTTCAAATTTTCTTTGGAGTCCAACGTCAAGCTTCCATCAAATTTACTCAGCCAAAGCCATCCTCCCAGACCCAAACTTTGTGTCTGAGTCAGCTGGCTCAGTTGTCTCAGCTGGCTGGTATTGGCTGGAACTGGACAAGCTGTTTGCAGTTGAGAACTGTCTATCTTAGTGTTGCTTTGGTAACACTCGAACCCTCTCATTGTAGTAAGTATTTGCAACCTTTTTCCACTGGAAACTTGTTAATTTCTTTACTCCTTTATCTTACAGGCAACGTCCCCAAGTGCTGATGATTGGAGATTATCTAATTGTATATAATACAGTTTGGGACTGGAGATGGAACAAGGAGGAAACAATCAATTGGTGGGTGAAACAGCCAGTTCTTTTGGTCCATTATTAATAATGGAGGGACGATTAAAAGGAAAAACAGCAAAAACAATTCAATTTCTGGGGGGTAGGAGTTTTTTCATTTCTACGGATCTACGGGTCTACAACCTCATCTTTGTCTTCATCTATACAGTATAACTGTTCATGGCATTCATTAAATTCTCTATGGCTCTTCCGCCTGGGTATGGACACTAGTATAGGCTAGTATCCAGTTTAGATCAGTCAAGAGAAACTTACAACTTTGCGTCCATTCATTGTTAGAGCTTGCTCTGATAGTCTTTCCCCCAATAGTACCCTTTCTGGTGGATAACTTGAACGGAAGCTCGAATTCGTTGTCTATAGTAATAAGCTGCTGTTCTATTTGTTTCACAATATTCAACAATGCAATCATGGGTACATCCAATTTATTATAATTGAAAAGCTTCCCCAAGGAAAACTCATTGGACGAATACAAGTTAAGCACAGTTTTAGACACTTGACCATGCTCATCTGATTGGACATATTTAATGATATGTGATTGAGATCCGTACGGCACGATTCGATACTCTTCCAGCTTCAATTTCAATCGTTTGGTAAGAAAATGAAGAAGGTGAGCTATTTGACCTAATGCAGAATTGATTTCAGGCCATATTATTCTGTATCCAAGTCTGAAGCCATTGATACTTCCATATTTATCATCCTTTCCGAAGGAAATCTCAAAAACTTTGTTGTATATGTTCAAATTTCTCAACTTATCCAAGTGATTAACATGGAGCTTATAAGCTGCTTTGGATTGTTCCAATTTATCATACTGACGATCTAACTCAAGTTGAAGTTTGTTTTTAAGACGAAGAATCTTCCCCAATTCGGTCTGGTCAAGTGCATTTAACTCTTTCTTGCTTTCATCGAGGTTGTGATGAAGTTCTTCACCTTGTTGTTCTAATTTCTGCAATTCCGCAAGTTTTTTCTTTTCCATTTCTGCCAAGTCATTGTATTCCTGGATCGATTCTTTCAATTTGTTGTCCAAATCCTCACCAAAATCTGTACCTTCATCACCTAATATGTTGAGCTGATGATCTTTGTTTTTCAATTTTTTTAAGAAGGAAAGGTACCTGTCCTTTTCCTTTTGACTTTGATCAAATTTGAGTTTATAATTCTCGATTAAAAGTGAAGCACAATCTCCCGACAATGGGTGATCGATATATTGGTTTTGCGAGAGTATCTCGAATATCTTGTTCAATGTTTTGATACGAGTGGATATTGTGTTGTGTCTATCTTGATCGGTTTCTTCATCTATACCTTCTTCGGATTCTTCGTCAGAGAGTACCACGTATGAATTGGAATTGGAAGTTAGTGAGTCTCCCTCTGCACCATCGATATTAATCAGTGCTTCTTCCTCTTCGGCCTCGTTGGTATCATCCACACTCAGGATCATATCTTTGAAATGTATGGGCTCGGTTGCATGTGTTTGAGCTTGATCATATACTTCTAGCCGGCTGGTGCTGATGAAATCTTGAGCATTCAAGTCATCTAGTATTTCTTGATTGGAGTGTTTGTCAATGTGATTGTGGCTTCTATTGATAATTAAGTTAAGTTGTGCCGGGCTCAATCTCAAAAGTGATTCATTCAATGTTATAGGGACATTGCACTTCTGACAGATGAACAGTTCCTTCGACATGGTTTTACTTGCATAGTATGAGAATGAGAACTCACGGATATTGGATAATCAGATAAAGGATTGGGGTTTGAGCATACTATCTCATAGTCACTTTCAAATTTTGAAAGTTAAGAAGTTGCCGGTCTCGTATAGTGGTTAGTACAGTTCGTTGTGGCCGAACAAACCCAGGTTCGATTCCTGGGACCGGCAGATTTATTTTTTTCAAAGATTAGTTGATGTCCACCAAAACTTAGAATTTACAGCTTCACCCAGTCTTCATCAAAGCCGGTCTAGTATAGTGGTTAGTACAGTTCGTTGTGGCCGAACAAACCCAGGTTCGATTCCTGGGACCGGCAAGAAATTTTTTACTTTACATTTATGAAAAAAGAATAGCCAACAACAACTATCATACTGCTACTCTTCATCATTACATGAGTCTCAACTATCCTCTCTATCCTTTCCCCCATGTGAAACTAAGCTCTCCCAATATTACTATTATGTTTCTAGCTGAAGAACTTGAGTCTTACTAAAACCAACCCTAAGTGTTACCCGGATTTCACCCAGAATTTTCACTATAAATTCAAAATTCACCCTTACATTACTCACATCACTTACAATAATAACAGAATGATCTGAGGAAAATGTATGTTCAAAATGGGAACTTGTTAGGTGATGATAAAAATTTGTGACTTGAAGATTTAACGATCGATGTGTGCACATGATTTCTCAATAGACTACAACGGTATCTGAAGAAACAAGTTAATTTATGAATTAATACTAACTTTTAGTTAATATGGGTAAAGGTGGTAAAATTAGTAGAAGAGAGTTAAATGAGCTCTATGCGCATCCACTCCCGTTAGTTCTCTCGTCAGAAGCTTACGATGTAACCATTCCTCATGTATTTCCTCATAATCCGGTGTCATGGGTTTACTTTGCTTGGAAATTCTTCCAAGTCAATGCCTTCAAGCCAGTTCCACAATTAAGGATTCCTCAAATCAAGGTCGAATTGGAGGGTGATATCTTCAAGGTTGTCGATGAACTGAACATGAAGTTTTTATGGAGGCGTGGATTTTTCGGGAAAGGTGTGCTCTCAAGATCAGAGCCCACTTGGAAAGAGAGAACTATCCAGAAACTCGAAAGTTCAGGTAATGACATTTCAATGGAAGATGTCACACGGCGCAGAAGAGATGAACGTAAGAAATTCAAAGGTGAAAGAGCGAAACTTCAAGAATTAGAGTTGAAACAGAGACAAGGGCAACTTACTCAAGATGAACAACAATCCCTTGAGGAATTGACTGCAGTTGTTGCCCATCTCAGATCCAGTACCTTCAAGCCTTCTAAATTGGGTAACAAGGAGCAATCTGAAGACTATGATGAAGACAATTTATTGGATATTTCAGAGTTAGAATATTTGCAATTGCAATCAATTGAAGTATTCTATCTTCAGTTTTGTTTAAATGTGGTGAATGTTTCTGGATCTGGAACAAATGAAATTTCTATGGAAGAAACGTTCAACAAATGTTGTGAGTTATCTTCTGGATTTGGTGTGGAGAACAGATTTGTTATGGATTATGTTGTATATCATCATTTTAGGTCTTTGGGGTGGTGTGTCAGATCAGGAATCAAATTTGGAACTGATATGCTCTTATATAAAAGAGGCCCTCCATTCACTCATGCTGAGTTTGCAGTTGTAATCATACCAAATGACGAGAAACTGACACCAGATTGGTTCCAAACTGCATCAATTGCTAGGGTGATTTCTACTGTCAAAAAGACCCTTGTTTTAGTATTTGTGGATTATCCACAGCAATCTCATTTTGATCAGATCATGAATGGAAAGTTTTCCGATGACAAGGAAAAGTTCACCACTTTGTTTGAACAATACAGAATAACTGAAGTTTTGTACAGAAGGTGGGCACCTGGAAGAACCAGAGATTAACGGGCTGGTACCGATAATAAATAACCATGAACTCTCTCGCCGTAGAATATGCTTAGTACTATTAATATAAACATCTACCAATGGGCTTCAACATTCTTTCACCAAGTTCATTGGCCAAAATTCACCAGTTTAAGATGAATAGTTTCTATTTGGTGGTATTTTTGCCAGTAATACTTCTGATATCACCTGATTGTCATGATTGATTTGTGTAGCTCTATAACCGCATTGATCCTCTTTGCATCACTCCACTTCGATATGAATAATTATCCAACTGGTGATGTGAGGGATTATTAAGATCTTTCCAATCACCAAACAAAATTCACCATATAATACTTTGACGCAGGATATTGTTTTCTAGTTAGGGAAAGTTGGCATTCCAATTGAACCGATTATTAATATCAAGCCTTAGTAATTAATAGTAAATCAAACACCTGAGAAAACTAATCCAAGTACTACCAAGATATTTTCAATGGGCAATTTCGTGAGCCCAGGGTTTCCTATAGATGCTTCCAGACCTTCACAAGCATTCTGTTATTGACTGGTCGAGTAAAAGTGTTAAAGCCAAATTCCACGTTTTCGATTAAATGAGGGTTGGAGAGATTGGCACTAATTTTCAATGCATTAGCATGCACCGCATGATCATCGGTAGATATCAAGGTTAGCGACTTTTGAACAATCAGTAAAAAAGCTGGCGTGGTTTCGTAAATGTAGCCTTATTTTTGGCATTGGAACAATCTATTTTTTAGTTCTTTGCATTTCAGTTGATTGTAACTGGTTCAAGGCGAGACGGTAACATCTTTTAAAATCTCGTTAAAATTTGCAGGTTGAATCTTCATGAGCAGTAATCAGAATTTTTCAGTCCTGACATGCAGATAATAGGAATTCATCTCCGTACATAATAACAGCGTTGGACATTATTAATTGCATCCACCAGTAATCTCGGTCCGTGTTATCCATTATGAAATTATTGTAAAGGGAAAAGACTCAAAAGGCTCAAAAGGCTCACCAAGACTCTGTGGTGGTTATAAGTAAACCCTGTTTAAGGATGTATTAGTATTGCAATATTGTGTATGGTTCTTGAGCCTTAAAGCTGGTGACTCTAGAATCCACCAAAATAATGGCATATTCCTGCCCAACTTGTACCACTAGACCTATATTTTGCAGTTGGGTTTTATATAGTGAAGCCAGATATTAAGAGGATAAGTGCCATTACGAATTTCTTACTGAACCTCTGAAATGAGTCGAAGCCATGTTGACAGTGATTTGAATGGGTTTTGATGCTAGTTGTCATATTTACAAAAATATTAAATATTTGTAACTTTTCAATTTTTTCTTTTTTCTTTCTTCTTCTTTCTGAGAATACACCACGAAGACGTCAAAGCATTAGTTGAAGTCTCAATTCAAATTTAACAAGTTGAATTTAGCGAATTGATTACACTAAACATCTTTTCTGGTGCTATCCAGCTATCTGCTGGTAGACCTTTCTTATTATGAGATTAAAGATCCAGTTTGTAAACTCACAAGAAAAGCCTCTATGGCCAAGTTGGTAAGGCACCTCACTAGTAATGAGGAGATCGTCAGTTCGAATCTGGCTGGAGGCATTTTTTGAGCATACATTTTATTTTCTTTTTTTTGGCCAAATCAGCTACTCCTGATCTTCTAATGATGGTCCCATGAACAAGATGGACTACCAGCGAGCGATGGGCAAGTGTAATCTCATGGCTATCAGGAAGGATAACCGCGTCACGTTGGCGATGACAGCAAATGAGGCACACACGACATTTGATGAAGTCGCGATTCAATGGAAGTTATTTAAATAGTCGACCACCCCGAGAAAAGGAATTCGCCAACAATAATACTTTTTGCACGCACACGACCGACAAGATTAACCACCAACCTTCTGATTACATAAGGAATGTCCAACCTTAGTCTGCTCATCAACCCAGATGACGACTATAGCTATAACTTTGGGGTCAAGGCCAATGAGCTGAAAAGTCCCCTGCAGCCGATCTCTGAGGCTCCGGTCGATTCCGTGAAAACAGAAGAAGGCGAATCCAATCCAACAGAAGATACTGGAGTTCCACAAGATGTGATCTTGGAGAGCTTTGAACGAATAAAGACACATTTCCCTGCTGCCAGAATCAAGAAGATCATGCAGAGTGATGAGGAAATAGGTAAAGTGGCCCAAGCCACTCCTATAGTGGTGGGCAGAGCCTTGGAAATCTTCATGGCCAATCTTGTGGAAGCTTCCATCATCGAGGCCAAGAAGCAAGGTGTTAAAAGGATAGGAGCATCCCATATTCGAGCCGCCGTGGAAAACACCGAACAGTTCGACTTTTTGGTGGAAGCGGTGGAAAAGTATCCTCCGGTAAAGAATTAGGTTGATTATCACTCAAGATAGCCACAGACAACCGAGGAGTGGAACAGTGAGAACATTGAGGGAACAATGTGTTGTTGCCGTGGAGGCATTGTATTCTCTTCGCTGGCCAGTTTACCCAATCCTGTGCCATTTAATACGAAACGATTGTGGAAATTGTTTGGATAACTTAGGATTGGAGAGTAATGTTTATAGTGTACAATAGACGGCAAACCCGATTGATAAATGTAGTAGGACAAATCTTCAGATAACGTCAACTTAGTCATAGATCAGTGTATTTGAAGAGAATTTGTCTAACCCCAGCAGAAACACAACAGAAGAGATGTCGACTCTTGTAGCTTCGGCAAAGGAATGAAGTAACCAGGATATCTTCACAAGTTCTGGTTCACAAAACACCTCGCCAAACCATTCTCTAGGTTTCTCCAGCTAGCTGTGGCCAATCTGAATCCTTGTCTTATCAGTTAAATCTCAACAGCCACGAGGACGAGGACAAGATGAGGAAAAAGAAACACTGTTAGTGAGCACAACCTGTCACTTCTTTTCCTCTAAATCTCTGTATCTATCAGGTTCCACGTAAAGTAATTTGGCCATGGAAGAGATGGGAAGATGGCCAATGTGGCCTGCAGTAGTGTCAAGCACATGGTCCATGCGCCATGTTCAAGGCAGATCCTTTGGTTGTGATGGTGTTTTCAGCCTGGTATGTATTCCTTGTGTAGGATTGTTCCTGTGTAGGGAAGAGGTGAGATGGGACAACTTTGCAACATGATTGTCCCCAACACCATTGGCAAACTCTAGACTACCAAAAACAACCCATGAAACACCAATGACCCCTTCATAATAACTGCGTTGTTTGTTTGCTTTCTCCTTTTCTCCCTTTCTCGTTACGTGTTTCCTTTCGTTATCTGGTTGGCTCCAAGATAGCGGCTCCCTCCTTGCTCAATGCTATTGGAGGCATACCAGTATCTTAGTGTCTGGGAGGGTTTTCATATTCTGATAGGTACTCCACTTGTTTGTACCTACTACCCCACGGCTCCATACGATGGCGTTTTGTTCCGCCTGAGTGATGGTGGGTTATTGTGGAAATCCTAAACAATAACCGTGGACTCATTACAGCGTGTACTCCTTCAATACAGCGTGGACCCCTTCCTTAAAGCGTGTACCAGACTGCTGACGAAGATTCTCCAATTCCTGATTCCGGCGCTTCGGATCATGGCTAACCTTCAGCTTAAATGAATTATGCAATATAGTTTTATTATATTTGCCGTTTCTTCCATGTTCTTCCATGCTCTGCTAACTGTCACATTTTGCATTTTGCATTTTGCACTTTGCCATTTTCATGGTCGCGATTGGGGCACTGGCGGTTACGGCAACAGAAAGTATGCACACTGGCGTCATAGCCTTCTTGTCATGCAGTCCATCAAACAACTACCTGTTGGCCGCCACTTGGTGCCAGAGTGGCCCCAAAGACAGCTAAGATCCATCAGGTGATCAGACCCTTGAAGTAGTCCCTTTGAATTGGACTCCAAAATGGCGCAAGTATCTCTCAATTTGCTGGAGTTTTGCCGGACTCTATCCTATTTTCCATCATTGCATTATTGCACCCATTCCCAATGCCTTTCCCATTCCCGTCATCGTCCTGCACACAGCCCAAAGGGCTCCGAAGTTTGCGGTGTATTCTACTATAAATACCTCCAATCGCTACATTCTAGCCTGATAAACCAGTTTCTTGATTCCCTGCCCTTTTACAAGTTCATTTGTTTCATAAATTACCTCAATTGATTCAAAATGGCTCCTCCTTACGGCAGTAGATCATCTACCAACCTTTCCACCAGAAAGTCTTCGTTCTTCAACACCCCCTTCACCCCTCCACATCCTGACGTGTACTACGTGGGTGTCGATGTGGGTACTGGATCGGCCAGAGCGTGCATCATCGACTCCAATGGTATCATCTTGGGATTGGCCGAAAGACCAATTACCAGGCACGAATTAAAGGCCAGCTACATCACCCAATCATCAACTGAAATCTGGAATGCCATTTGCTTCTGTGTCAAGGCTTGTTTGCGTGACTCGGGTGTAGACCCATCGGAAATCTACGGAATTGGTTTTGATGCCACATGCTCTTTGGTGGCCATTTCAGAGTCCACCGACAAACCAGTTGCCGTCGGCCCCGACTTTTCCAACCCGCTCGAAAACATCATCTTATGGATGGACCACCGAGCCGAGAAGGAAACCAACGAGATCAATGCCACCGGCGACAAATGCTTGAAGTATGTGGGTGGACAGATGTCCATTGAGATGGAATTACCCAAGATTAAATGGTTAAAGCACAACTTGCCTGGCGGAATCTCCGACTGCAAATTTTATGATTTGCCCGATTACTTGACTCACAAGGCTACTGGATCCGAAGCTCGTTCGTTTAATTCTGCTGTATGTAAACAGGGATTCGTTCCATTAGGCGTCGAAAATTCCGTCACAGGCTGGTCTAAGGAGTTTTTGGAGTCTGTGGATTTGGAAGAGTTGATCGAGGACGACTTTAGAAGATTAGGTGGAACACCTGCTAAATCTGGTACATTTTTGAGTGCCGGTGATATAGTGGGCAAATTAAATCCTCAAGCTGCTGAAGAGTTGGGTTTAACCACCGAATGTATTGTCGGATCAGCTGTTATTGATGCCTATGCTGGATGGGTTGGTACTGTTGCAGGTAAGGCAGACATCGCTCAATTACACGAAGCTGCAGAGAAGACAGAAGGATCTATCTCTACTGCTTGTGGTAGATTGGCTGCAGTTGCTGGTACTTCTACATGTCATATCGCAATGACCAAAGAACCATGTTTCGTTCAAGGTGTTTGGGGTCCTTACAAAGACGTCATGGCCCCAGGATACTGGTTGGCTGAAGGTGGTCAATCATGCACTGGTGCATTATTGGCACACGTTTTGGCCATTCACCCAGCGCTGCAAGAATTATCCCATATGGCAGAAGCTTCCAATGTTTCAAAGTTTGACTTCTTGAATTTGTCATTGGAGAATTTAGTGGTTCAAAATAATGTTAGATCAGTGGTTAGTTTGGCCAAACATATTTTCTTCTATGGTGACTTCCATGGAAATAGATCTCCAATTGCTGATCCTAGAATGAGAGCTAGTATCATTGGTCAATCTATGGATTCTTCTGTTAATGATTTGGCAGTTCAATACTTTGCTGCATGTGAATTCATTGCTCAACAAACCAGACAAATTGTGGAGGAAATGGAAAAAGGTGGACATCAAATCAATTCTATCTTTATGAGTGGAGGTCAATGTAGAAATGGTTTGTTGATGAGATTATTGGCTGATTGTACAGGAAAGCCAATTGTCATTCCAAGATACATTGATGCCGCTGTGGTGTTTGGTTCTGCTATTTTGGGAGCAGTGGCCGCAGAAGAATCTGTTAATGAGCACATTTCCACAAAGGGTAGATCCAGAAGATCATCAATTTTGTCTACGCAAAAGTCTCAAACTAACTTATCGCAGAATCAAGCCCATGCTCCTGAAGTACATTCTCCATACACCGCTCCAACAGCTACTGCTAGTACCACCAATATGTCTGCTTTGGCATACTCACATGGTAGCACTGGATCTCACCATCAATTCCCATCTATGACTCCTATGGAGGAAGAGCAAGTAGATTATTTCAACCAACCAACAGCCAAGCCTTTGGGTATCACATCTGAGGAGGAAGAAGATACCGATGATGAACAAACATTGTCCTTCGGTTCGAAGCAACCGGTTCAAAAGGGATTATCTCAGAAGTTGAACAAGTTGGATTTGAAACCATTATCTTCAATCAAAAAACCAACCAAGGAATCTAATTCTGGTGATAAGTTATGGAAGGTGATGGAGAAGATGACTGGTCCAGGAAAGGTTATCCTACCTTCACCTGAATCTCATCCAGATAGAAAGTTATTAAATGCCAAGTACACTATATTCTTGGAACAATGTTTCAAGCAACAAGAGTATAGAAAGGCTGTTGACCTTATTGAAACTGAAAACTTGAAAGCCTTGAAATAAATTAACATTAATTAAGATTAAGATTAATTAATTTAGAATATATGTTGATCTCAACCGTTAACCTCATGTAACATGCTCTAACTGTATGAAAATTTGCTGACTTCCAGAATGTACTACTTTTCAGAATTTACCAACTTCCAAGGGATAATCAATGAATCATTTGCAACTCATGTGATTATTTCATAATGCAGTGTGTGGTTGACTCATTCTAGCCATTATGTGGTTCACTTTGGAAATAAGAAACGACAATTGATATCAGATTGTGTCAACTCAAATCCCAACTATCATCCCCAATTAAGTTCCTGAATACTTCAGATCTTCTAGGATCATGCTTGATTGCTTATAATATTGACATATGACTTCTTACTAAATTACTATAAGAGGTCAAGTATTTAGTATCATTTAAGTTTCCACAATTACGCAATCTTCCACTTATTATCCCAATAGAATCATGAGAATTCAAGATTGCTTAG
This sequence comes from Suhomyces chickasaworum, assembly GCA_030568495.1. Classification (NCBI taxonomy): domain Eukaryota; kingdom Fungi; phylum Ascomycota; class Pichiomycetes; order Serinales; family Debaryomycetaceae; genus Suhomyces; species Suhomyces chickasaworum. The sequence continues at coordinate 154,339 of JAJMGF010000016.1, read as the reverse complement.
TGTCACCTCAATAGTAGAAGTTTAGCATCTTCAGCCTGCGATTGAAATTGATTCGGAAATCAAAGGTGACCCACCCGAGCCCCAAGTCCTAACTTCCAGAGCCGCCTTGATAATCACATCATCGAGGCGTACATTGACCAGTAACCCCATAATTGGATAATCCAATTACACCCCCAATTCCAATCAATTTCAAACCTTAATCTCAATAAAAGAAACTAACTCTATTCTGAACTCAGTGATGGAACTTTAAAACTTGAATCATTCGTTCATCTGGATAGTAGTCTATACTTCGTATTCCAATAATTTCTTACCCTTTTCGGCTATGACTATTGTTTTCTCTAATAATATGCGTAATTGGAATTACACATTATTGTGAAGCATCCTCATTGACGATAACGCCGTGTATTAATTGAAACAGCGAACTCACAACATTCAAACTCACAAACTCACAAACAAGATTTTCCGTCTAAGTTGTCAAGTAGTTACTTGTGTCATACTGAACAATGTCTTGTAACAGTAACAGCATCACTAAACGGAATGGATTCACACGAGCAATAAGACTGATACTGATTCCTCTTTTGGATCATAATTTCACCCTTCCCACTATTATGATACTGAATCTGTAGAACCCCCTGATCTTTTGCCTTTTGATCTTTTTCCTTTTGATCTTTGTCCATTTGATCTTTGTCCTTTTTCCTTTGATCTTGTGGCAGTTGGAATCCCAATTTCAGCCGCTTCAAGTGTAACATTGCCTTAATTCCCTAATTACCTAATTACCACAATATGAATGATAGCCGATTCCGCTGGTCCGAAAGACCTCGAACTGTCCCGCCTTCACCCCTCCCCCACCTCAAGTTTATCTCAAACCACTGGCCTATCCAAGTGGTGCGTCTGCCTGCAACGCATCTGCAACCAGGAGGTTCTTCAGGTTCGATGTTATCTTATCGATTGCATCAACGGGTCCAGCTGCATTAGGCAATACTGTGGCGCGCATAAACGTCAACGGCCAATGGGTGCAGGACTGTCAGGGGAGTGTTAGCAGCCAAACCACAAGGATGTGGGATGAGGTGGGATGAGGTGGAGATGAGGTATGATGAGGTGGAGATGGAATTCTAGATTTAGTGGTGGTGTAGAGTTTTTGTCATGGGCAGTGGGGCTTGGGTACCCTGGGGGTTTCAGTAGGGAACGGCGAATTGCTGCCTCGATGGTAATATTGCCTGCCGGAGTTAACCTGCAGCTTGATCTTGCGGTTTCCGCTAGGTGCATGAAAACTGTGGGGGTTGCACGGGTCACGTGACAAGTCGCAATGGCGATGGACCAGTTGAAACCACGGGATAAACAGGCATTTCACAAGCTAGACTGGTTTCTAACTCGATAGATGTACTGGAGTTTGCCACATTAATTACCCCACCAAGTTTCAGCTTTGAAAACCACCCACAGGGTCCAAAGCAACCAACTCAAATAATTCTGGTCTCAGGTCACGTGAAAACGTCAAATTGTGGATCGATGGCAACATCACTAATATAAGGGAAATTAACCGGTTTAAAATTGCCACAATAACTGCATGGCTAAGCTTAATTTCTGATTTGATACCCATGAACAGATTAAGCCCGGTTGTTTAATTTTTAATTTGCAATCAGTATTTCTCATTTCTCAGTCCTCATTTCTCTTCTAGTATTTATACCACTGAGTTCCCATAGTTTACACCAAAGTAAATGTCGGAAATCCTTCACAAGTTGAACAGCAATAACCCCGACCTGTCGGAGGTTCCTCATATACAGCAGCATGGAGACATCACATCGTATCGCTCTCATGACTCCCATTTCATCGCTGACCATCAACCTCTTATAGACCCCGAAACCGTGGTGCCAGAATATCTTGAACATGATGTGACGGTGGTGGATTGGGGTAGGAAAGTGATTGGAAACCCCTGGGAAAAAATCAAGAATTATTTCGTTTCGTTATTTCCCATTGCTCAATGGATCTTACACTATAATGGAAAATGGTTATATGGAGATTTGGTGGCTGGTATCACCGTGGGGGTGGTGCTTGTGCCTCAATCTATGTCGTATGCTCAGTTGGCATCTTTGCCTGCTCAGTACGGGTTGTACTCTTCTTTTGTGGGAGTGTTTATTTATTCTTTCTTTGCCACTTCTAAAGATGTGTCCATTGGCCCGGTTGCCGTGATGTCTTTACAAGTATCCAAGGTGATTTATCATGTCCAACAGAAAGCCGGTGATAAGTATTCTGCTCCCGAAATCGCCACGTTCTTGTCTCTTATTTGTGGTGGTATAGCTGCTGGAATTGGTATCTTAAGATTGGGATTTATTCTTGAATTCATTTCCATTCCTGCGGTGATGGGTTTCATGTCAGGATCGGCATTCAATATTATCGTGGGTCAAGTTCCTGGTTTGATGGGCTTCAATAGTAAGGTCAATACTCGTCAGTCCACTTATTTGGTGGTGATTCATACCCTTCAAAACTTGAAGCATTCCACTTCTGATGCCGCTTTCGGCTTGATTCCGTTATTCATCTTATACACTTGGAAGTTTGGTAGTGATTATGGCCAAAAGAGGTTCCCTAAATTAAAGACAGCATTCTTCTATTTCCAACAATTGCGTAATGCCGTGGTTATCATTGTGGCCACCGCCATTTCTTGGGGAATTGTTCATCCAAAAAAGAAGGCCTTCAAGGGGCCTTCCAACAAATTCAAGCCCCCCATTTCCGTCATTGGTGTGGTTCCCAAAGGTTTAAGACACGTTGGAGTCATGACCATTCCTGATGGTATTGTTGGTGATATGGCCACGGAAATCCCTGTTTCTGTCATCATCTTATTATTGGAACATATTGCCATTTCAAAGTCTTTCGGAAGAGTTAACGATTACAAAGTGGTGCCTGACCAAGAAGTCATTGCCATTGGTGTTAACAATTTAATTGGTACATTTTTCAATGCTTACCCATCCACTGGTTCTTTCTCCAGATCCGCATTGAAGGCCAAGTGTGGAGTCAGAACCCCATTAGCAGGTATTTTCACCGGTTGTGTGGTTTTGTTGGCATTATACTGTTTGACATCAGCTTTCTATTATATTCCTAAGGCCACCTTATGTGCGGTGATCATCCATGCCGTTTCTGACTTGATTGCCAATTATAAAATCACCTGGAACTTCTGGAACATTGCCCCCTTGGATGCCGGGATTTTCATCATTGCGGTGATTATCACCGTATTCACATCCATTGAAGATGGTGTTTATTTTGCTATCTGTGCTTCGGCTGCGGTTTTGTTGTTTAGAGTAGCCGTACCTAAGGGCCAATTTTTGGGCAGGATCCAATTGGCTGAAGTGATCAACCCATCGATTGAGCCTTTGGAAAGCGATCTTTACTCTATCAAGCAAGAAGAAGACAATGGATCTTCATCATCTCGGGATTCTTCCGATAATGTGGAAATTCACCAAGTAATCAACAGTCCTCACTCAGCATCCAAGCTCAAGCACGAAGACAAGCCTCAAGAAATCACCCAAATTTCCACCAAGAAGTTGTTACAACATAACCCAGAAGTCAGGTTCCATACCAGATGGGTACCGTTGAACAAGTACAATATCAATGATAATCTCAAGATTCAACCCCCTCCACCAGGAGTGTTGGTGTTCAAGCCAGTTGAAGCGTTCGTATATCCCAACTCCTCTAGACAGATCGATCGTGTCACCGATGAGGCAAAGTTACTTACTAGACGTGGAAAGCCTTATAACTTCACCGATACCGGGTCCAGACCATGGAATGATCCAGGACCTTTACAATGGAACTTCCCCTTTTGGAAGGAAAGGTTTGGTCCTAAAGAGTCGGAATATGTGGAAGATACCAGACCCATCTTGAAGGTGGTACATCTCGACTTTTCGTCGGTTTCATCCATCGATGTGACTTCTATCCAAGCTTTGGTGGATTTGAGAAGAGCACTTAATATTTATGCTGATCGTGAAGTTGAGTTCCATTTCTCAGGTATCTTGAGTCCATGGATTAGGCGTGGATTACTCAATGCTGGTTTTGGTACTTATGCTGAAGATGGCCCCGTGAGTGCAACCACTTACGTTAATATTGCTGCTGCTAGTGATGATTTGGAAAATGGAGCCAATGGCGAATATTATGCTGCTGTCGCTACCAATACCCCATTTTTCCATCTTGATATTCCTGATTATAGATGATCAAGTTTGATTTCAGTTCTTCAATTATATAATTAATCTTAAGAAACATGTGAAAAAACAACCAAGTAGAATATTAATATTTTGATACAATCAAGATGATAGATGTGTAATTGATGTAAGTGATACAATTTATTGGGTTAATTTGGACTTAATTTGACCAAATCGCCTGGTAACTTCTGGTGATAATTGACACCAATGTCAATTGAATGAAGAAAATGTTAACAAAAATTATTATGGAATGTTTCATATTTTATTAATAGTTATTTCCGAATCTGTTAGATAATATCTGGTACTGGAATTTCTTATGTTATATGAGTTCTGGGGATTAGCTTCACTGTTTGGCAATAGTGCAGTTTGTGTGCTGCACTTTGGTGTCTGCACTTAATTTGAACCTAATTTGCACCTAATTTGCATCTAGCTTCAAAGTCACCATTCACTTCAGCCAAAAGTTTTAGGACTTTTATACTCCTTTAACAAGTGGACCCAAACCTCCCAATTCGTATTTGCCCATTTGCCTTCTCATGGTCCCCTTTTCTAGAGTGGCTCTGGCACTTGTACTTATCTATTTGAGATGCTGGATTCAGATCATTAATCATTTTACAGGTTGAGTTGGAAATAACTACGCGTCATAGCTCAATACACCAACACATACCCAAGACACTATGTCTGACAAAAGAAGCAGCCCTGAACAGGCCGGGGAGGGATTGAACAAGAAGCCTCGTCTCGATGACACGTTAATTGCATCTCAGGATTCCAATTCCAAGGACTCTAATTCCAAGGACTCAAATTCCAAAGACTCTCTACAAGTTTTGGGAGGGTCCGAAGTATCCAAACAAGATGGGGAGTCACTGGTGATAAAATCGTCGAATATATCAGAAACTCAAACCCCAGATGAATTCGAAGTAGATGCTTTTCAAACCGATACGAAGGAGCAATTGAAAGTGGAAAAGGCCAAACAACGAGAATTGGAGAAGCTGGAACGTGAACAACAGAAGCTTATGGAACGTCAAGAAAAGGAACGAAAGAAGGAAGAAGAACGATTGGAGAAGGAAAAGAAGAAGGAAGAAGAACGATTGGAGAAGGAAAAGAAGAAGGAAGAAGAAAGATTGGAGAAAGAAAAGAAAAAGGAGGAAGAACGTAAAGCAAAAGAATTGGAGAAAAATTTGAAACGAATGAAATTAATGGAGGAAAAGCTTGAACGAGAACGTAAGAAGGAAGAAGAAAAGGAAAAGAAACAGCTTGAAAGAGAAAGGGCGAAGTTAGAGAAGAAGAAAAAGCTTGAAGAAGAAAAGGAGAAAAAAGAAGCCGAGAAAAGAAAGATAGAAGAAGAAAAGAAACTTGCAGAAGAAGCCAAACAACGAAATCAAATGAAAATATCCAGTTTCTTTCAAATTGGTCCCAAGAAAGTACCACAAGAATCACAAAAAGTTCAAACTGAAATTGAAGTATCTGATTACGATAAAGAGTTCTTACCATTTTTTGTTCAGAAGAATGTTACTACTACTCCCATTGTCCAGAAATCTCCTCAAGAACTTCAAGCATCTATAACAGCATTTGATCAATTAATTCATCAATCTATTGATACACCAAAATTGATGATTGATTCGTCATTTTCAATTACTTGCCATAAATCCATCAGCACTCCATCAGAAATTGTAATGGAATTAAATTCTTCAAATACAACAGAAAAACATATTAATGAATTACTTCAACAAATCCCCGTCATCAAATATATCAGTTTCTACGAAAATGCAAAGCCTCCTTACATCGGTACTTGGTGTTCAGAGAAACATACTTCAATTCAAATACCCATAACCAATCCAACCGATACTACGATAACGGGGCTTGATTACGATTATGATTCGGATTTAGAATGGAATAAAGAGGACGAAGAAGGTGATGATTTGGAGAATGAAGAAGAAGAAGAGGATGAAGAATTAATCAACGAAGAAGATGATATAGACGATTTCGTTGAACAAAACCAAGAAGGAGCAATCTTGAAGAAATTTCAATCATTAGTGATTATAAAGAAATTTAATGATGGAACCAATAATGACTTTTTTTCAAGTTTGGTTTCTATACCTTGTGAGAATGTACAATTTCCTATAAATCCATTTTCCATCAGCAACAATAATAGCAATGGGAACCAGCCGTCAGATCCTAAAACCCCTACAAAAATCAATCAAACTGAGTCTAGTATTACTACAAATGTATTAACTCCTCAAAAGAAGACCATAAAGGATCCAGAAACATTAGGAAAATTGATAGGTTTTATTGAAGTGAATAACGATTTTACCTTGGGAACTTTGGTGGAACTTTCAAAGAAAGAATTCAAAGACTTTACCAAAGCTTTGATAAAAAATACCATTCAAGAAATAGCCGAGTACAACAAGAAAACAAGTAATTGGACAATTAAACCAGAGGTGAAATCGAAATATCCATCAAAATCTGAATAATAATTATCAAAAACAATCAAACAAATTCATCAGAAAATTCATCAGAAATTGATCAAAGGCAATTATGTTGTTCATGAGGGAGTACCGTTTGTTTATTAGACTTTGTGTCCAAGCTCATTACTGGAGTTATTACAGTATGTATAGAATTGACGAAATTCAACTTGATATCAATTGTACTGATTTATCAAATATTATAACGTCTTCCTGACCTGGTCAACTTTCTAGAATTAATAATCATATTCATAATGATCATACAATCCCGATAATAATACTTAATTTTGAGTGAGAAAAATCAACCAACATTCCCTAACCAATAAATATTAAATAGTGTTTTGAGCCCAGTAAAACATATTGCATTTTCTTTTTAAATCCTTACAAAGTAACAAGGTCAAGGTTAAAAGGTCAAGATGCGAAACTTGTCCAGTAATATTACTGGTATATTTACATTTAAAAAAACTAAAATGGATAGATTAGGCTCATTTTCATATTATTTAATCAAATCTAAATCTATTGAATCAATACCAATAAACAAAAGAAAAAAATTAACCGTTTAAATTCAAAGGTCAAAGTTCAAACTTCAAACTTCGAAGTTTAAAGCTCAAAGTTCAAAAGTTAAAACTTGGAAGTTTAAAGGGTCAAAGTTTAAATTTCACTTGAGTCTAAATTTTTTTTTAAAATTTAAGCAGAGGAGTAGACAGTAGCCAAAGTGGATGAGACTGGAGCAGCTTCAGGTGAAGGGGTCTGAGATACTTCAGGTTCAGAAGATTGAGCAGGAGCAGCTCCGACTTTGAAATTACCCAATTCTTCGTTAACAACTGCTTTTGAACTGGATGGATGTTCAATAAGAACAGTAGCAGTTCCACCAATGGTAGCACTTTGAGTGATGGTAGTTTCTACTCCAGTCCAAGAAGTAGTTACGGTAACAGTAGGAATAGGAACATCGACAATGACACTTTCCCATCCCTTTTCGAAATCATAGTCAGTAATAGTAGTAGTTTCAGCACCAGTCCAGGTCTTGGTAACAGTAGTGGCAGTTAATGGAAGATCAACAACAACAACAGTGGATCCTTCAATAACATGGCTCTCGGTAGAAGTGTAAGTGTTGGTCCAGTAAACACTGGTAGTACTCATTGGTTCGTTAATTGGTTGAGTAGTAAGCTTTTGACAAGTTGGGTTTGGAGTGGAAGAAATGATTCTACCATCAACCATAGCTGGCATAAGAGTAGTAACACCCCAAGATTGCCTCTTAGAAGAAGATTGCCAGAACCAAGCCTCACACCAGTAATCAATTCTGGTACTAGCATTAACCCAAGATGGGTTGCCGTAAGTCAAGTAGGTAACGAAAGGACGGAAACCAATTGGGATATAACCGAAGTTAATCACAATCATATTAGGTTGACATTGAATAGCAGCATTCAATAAGCCGGTTTGAGTTGGAACCATCCAATCGTTCAACTCGTTAGCGACAGCAAATTGAACAGAAGAACAATCAATGTCATTAGCAATAACCTTCATAATACCACTACTGTAACCAGTAATACAAGTAGGACCAATCATGTACCCTTGGTTCATGTCAATGTTTGGAAGATATCTGTCTTTAATGTAAAGAGCATCAGTCTTTCTGAAACCATCGAACTTAGCAGAGTTGGTGATGTAGTTTCTACCATCACCCCAACGGATTTGTTGAAGCTTGTTCTTTTGGAAAGCACGAGCTTCAATAAGATCAACGGCGGAAGTAGATTCACCTACACCCCAACCGAATTGGAATTGAAGAGTACCTCTAGCCTTTCCAATAGTACAAATGCTGTCAGACACGGTACAAGCAATGTTGGAACTAGCAGTGTCAAGTTCACCGGCAGTGAACTTACAAGTAGCTAATGAAAGACCTCCAGCAGTCAATTCAACAGTTTTGTTAGTCATGGCTAACTTGAAAACATTAGGCATGTTAAGGTTGAAAGTATCCTTTGGCTTGACATAACGTCCATCTAATTCCCAAGAAAGAGTAGCGATCCAATTTGGTTGATCTGGGACTTTGTCACCTGTACCCGAATAGCGTAGGCTATCGAGAGAAGTGAAAATACCATAAACAGTATCAGCGTTAACAGTAGAGAGTGCACTCAATGCAATAGCAGCTGTTGCAAACTTCATGTTGTCGTTATGGATTCAAAACAACGGGTAATTACTCATGCTTTTATAGTTGTTGATCAATGTATTAAGCCATAGCTTGAGTAGCCAAAATTCCAACATTGAACAAGCATCAATAGTCAAACAAAAAATATGCGGTTATAATTAATAGCATGATAGTATTATCTGAGGTCAATTACCATAATTGATCCACCCGATGGCACGAGAACGTTCAAACTTAACCAGAAAGTTGATTAAACAATCTAAACTGAGAATATTTTTAATAACAATCAGTTAACATAGATTAGTTGACGAATGGATAAGATAATTGATGAACAGTGAGGTGATATTGACCGGGCCAAAGCGAAAGAAGCAACCAGTATTTAGTATTCAGTTAACAAAATAAATCAACCAATTTATTTCAAAAATCCACTATTAATTAAGTAAAGCAGGGACGATTTAAGCGAAATTTTCGTACCACTGGTCACAACAATATCTCAAACGCGGCAATGATACTAAAAATCCCCCAATACTTGTAACAGAAGCAAAGGCAGTCAAGGCAGCAACAGTAGCAACAACCGTGATAATATAACCGTAATTACCATCATAACCATCATAGCCGCTAAAATCACCTTTCACCTTTATCACCTTAACCACTTTTACCACTTTTACCGCCTTTGCCAATTCACTATAATTGACCAACCTTACCACCTTCACTAACTTATCTAATAACTGCATTGTGTAGACAAAATTCCGTCCTTTGGTTCAAGTTACCTTGAGTAAATGTTGATAATAATTCGAGTGCATCAATGTAAATTTGGAATTGATGGATTCAATCTGCCATCAGGTGCATTCATCGTTCAACGCTTATGATTAAACGCCGTCGCTAATGTATCAACATCTCATATTAAGCCCCAGAACCGCTTCACGATAAGGTTCCCTGTGAGTTATTCCCCGTAATAAAATATATTTGTCGATTCCCCTTCAGGATTCATGGCACCTGGAGAATAAATTGGGGGTGCAATTATCGGACAATCGTTCAAGCGATGGCTTCTATTCCCGAAGGAGTCAAAACCCAGTATCACATTAGCACATTAGCACATTAGAACCATCATACGGAATTTACCGCCAAGCCTAGTACACTAGTAACACCAGTAACAGGAATAAGACTAACACTAAGAATAGTAGTAATATGAATTTAGTGGCACTAATGGTGCCTTCTCCATACACCACTAAACTCATACCTAAATGCTCAGTCGCCAAGAGAGCCTATTTACTTAACAGATTTTACAATCTATACCAACTATACCAACTATTCCAACTAAACCTCGTCAGCTTCTCATCTATGGTAGAAAATACGCACCACCCATTTCGGGATTCAAAAATATTGTGGCAAGATATTCCACAACCACCACCCATCTCGATTCTACCCCATCGAGTATACAATTTGTTCTTTGCAGCACAATTACATCTATCGCACTCAGTTGGAAATCATCACCTTACCAGCAACATTCCTTCACCCCATACCCACCAAAAGAAACAATAACAACAAATCATCCAACATAAAGCCAACATAGAGCCATCCGCTGTCTTCATCTCTGTGGCTGTAGGCGGCTATGTCATCTCGGCTGATGGAAGAAGACATCCATTTTGTTTCTACGCAGATGCAAGCTAGACATGAAGATACGGAGGAATTGGAGCAACAATCGGTTAACATTAAGTCTAAATTGGAGTTTATTAAGAGTTTTCTGAATGAGCCAGTTGATATAAACCCGTCATTAAAGTCCAATTCGAAAGAGAAAACGAAAACGAATGTGAAAGCCAAAGTGAATGTCAATTCCTTGGATTCAATGTCTGGTACAAGAATCAAAAACCCCATCACCGTCGTACAACAAAGAGGCAAAAAAGTTGCAAAAAATCAGTCAATGAACAGCATGGTTAGGGATAACTTCTCGGATAAGTTGAGCTATTTCTCGGGCAATCAAAGCAAGATCGACGATTTTCTTCGAACCATCCGCAAAACGCAAGATTTGACAAGATTAACCAGTGGCCCTAAACTTTACAACAAAGAAGAATGGATTTATATCTTAAAAAATATCAAATTGAAATTCCCTCGCCTTTCTAAGGGTAGAAAGATGAACCTAAAGGCTATTACCAAAAAAATCGATGGTATGGAACAGGATAAAAATTCATCAAGTTTATGGTCTAAAGCCTCATCATCCTATTCAATGACCAACGAAGAGATCAAATGGCTTTATGACCTTTCAGATCAGCAGATGGAAGAGAGTTTTGAGGAAAGTGGATACTGTGAAGACTCTCAAGATGAAAGAAATTTTGTGTTAACCTTGTCACAAAATGGGCTCACCTCCAATGGGCCAATTTTATTATCAAACGACACCGATTGCGATGAAGTTCAGGATTCGGATGATGATGTCACACTCAATTTACACAGTGTTATAGAAGAATACTTGACTCATAGAAAAATATCCTCGCATAATTATCCGTCAGATACAATTCTGGATTCCGAGGCGGAAGAATTGTTATAAAGATCTTCAACTTAGAGCTTTCGCATGACTCAAAATAATTTGATCACTACAATATCATAACTCATACACTCACCATCTAACATGTATATTTTCAAACTACAATTGCATCCTGACAAATTCAAACAAGTGATTCCATTTTGACACAAAATATTTCCTACTAACATGACTTATTATTACGTTATGAATCGATTTTCACACTAACATAGTTGTTAGAATGTGATGTAACCCACTCGTCACTTGAGGTTTTGAGAAAGGTATTTGGATTACTACAGTATCATTCAAAGTACGAGGTACTCCAATGTAACTCGAAGCAGCCCGTGTATTTCGTATAAATTTCTACTCCAACATCGTATGGTAGATATTTTCATGAATGACTTGATGGATACACTAATGGTTACCTTTTGGTGGTCAAATTTTGGTCCCCAGAGTCCCAAGATTACCAAAACTACCAAAAATTTCAAAATTAGCCAAATTGTTCAAAATAATTATCATCACAGTTGAAATAGACTAAAATTGTCATTTTTCAAAATTTATGATACGTTTTGAATCTTGGCAATTACTCACTCTATGTAATGTGAACTCCAGTTTAATGTGAACCCTTTTTAATGTCAACCCCAGTTTAATGTGAACCCTCAGTTTAATGTGAACCCCATTTTCAGTATCAGCTTTATATCAACCCCCATTTTCAGTATCAGTATAATCAACCACATTATTCGATGTATTTAGTTTGTCTATTGAAACATTCCCATGGCATCACTGTCCTCCATAGTCAAGATTCGTAGTTAAGTACCATAGTAAACCCCACGGTTAACTTTAGAGGTGAAGAATATGGCAAGCTTCACTAATCTCAATAATTATCATAGTTATTCCCCCTAGTTATTCCCCTAGTTATTCCCCCTAGTTATTCCCCCTAGTAAATCATAGTTAGTTTCATGGTAATCTCATTGTCACCTAACCTATGCGTAAAGTTAAGAAATCCATCTCAAATCGCGTCGCGTAGTTGCAGCTAAATCTTCATGACTGGTGACAAACACCAGGTGTACGAGGTGATAGAGAGCGAATGCTCGACCCCAAACACTCCTCAGAAACTGAAAAAAGTCATTATCAACTTGGATTCAGAAAATTCCTTCAATTCGCCAGAAAACCCCAATATCCATCATATCCAACCCAAAAGATTCGATCAATCATCTCCAAAGACGAAGCAAGTACCGGAATCTCCCATCAAAAGGAAAAGGTTGAATAGTTCTCAGAATGCTTTCCAAGTGCCAGAGGAGATTATCATATCCTCCGATGATGAAAGTATTTACTCCACTGCCAGATCTGAAATAGTATCCAATTATCTGCAGCCATTTTCCAATACCCCTTCCATCTACAAAGAACCGCCCCACAAGGTACGACGGGTCTCGAGAGTGGAGGTTGGATATGGTGTACAGATTAAGCCCGTATTCTTGAATGGGGTAGAAATACGGAATTTGGGTGTAAAAGAGAAGGAAGACATCAATCTGGACAATGAGGTGCCTGATTCCGATCAAGAGGAAAACGAGGTCAGTATAATCGAAATCACCATGGACGAAGAAACTGAAGAAACAAATTACACCAATGATCCGAATACGTCTATTCTACAAGTTCCTTCTAGTCCAGGGACAATATTTGAAGAACCAGGCTCCATCAAGTTTTGGAGTACTTTACATGATAGTGTTGATTTTGCCACCTTCTCCATCAAAGAACTCCGAACATTCCTCGAGTTATGGGGAATCAAACCTGGTCGTAGCAAAGAGAAAATGATTCAGTCATTATCGGAAACAAGTAAGCTAGTGGATTCCGATGTCCTTTGGAAACAACTAGATTCTACTGGCAAAAGCTATGCACAAACATCGATTCATAAAAATTTAACTAGATTGATCCAAAAAGATCAATTGTGGTACGAAATGATTCTAAGTTACCAGCCCATCATGTTAGAAAGACTTCATCACTGGTTCCAAACCATGGATTACCACTTACCAATCGATGTATTGGAAAAATACTGCTTTCAACAAGGAATCACTTGTACAACTGCTAAAGACAGGTCAAAAAATGATGATTTGGGAACAGATCAACCTTAAATGTACTTCTTGTGGTCGGCATCGATTTTGTCTTCAACTAATCTGGTGTTGATATAGGAGACTATCTTAGTACTTACACCAGCATTTGCTATTAAAGTTCCTGGTCCAAAGATCAAGTTGTTCAAGAAGTTACCATAAGGTTTATTGATCATCACTCTGATGGCCCATAAGGTGTGATAACTCCAAATAATGGCCAAAAGCACAGTAAGCACAGTCAAAATAGAAGCATTGAATGCTCTGGACTTGGATACTCTCTCAGGGGGTTTGTAAACTGGCTTCTTGTATACCATGGTGGGTGATATGTTTTGTTAGGTATTGGGTAGTGCGATGGTAAATATCCCCCATGAAAGGGTTGGTGAAGCTGTCACCTATAACCAAAGCAACTATGAAAATACCAAATTCGATTTCGGAATCATTTCCAATGCTTCTTCTAATAATCCACTGACGAAATTTGCTCATCCAATTTAGATCTATCTTCGAATATCCATTGCTACCAAAATTCGAGATCAGGCCATATTTGCACCTAATATTGACATCATCGACCACGATTGGATCTCACCAAGTTCACAAGCTCTACTATACTAGATTCAAATGCCAATCATCTAATTGGTAGCAGAAACTATATATGGAAACACCTTGGAAACTTATAAAATTTAACAAATGGCCCATAATTCCCGTCATCTATCATCTGGTCTGATTCGCAGAAAAAATGAAATTCAAAAGATTATCGATAATCGCAAAAGTAAAGTTGAATTGGAGTATCATTAGGTAGTAATAAACCAAAGGAAGTGAATAGAGAACGTGACATTCCCATCAAGATATTCCAAGACTACAATCGATCGATCGAGTTCAAATCCTTTCTGGTGAAATTCCATCAACAGTTGTGAAGACTTACGTGATCATTCAACACTACCAGAATCCAATCTTATCCTGTTAGCCTAGTTCATTTTTAGCTGACAATGGATAAGTATCCTTCAAATTCCACCATGGTGGTGGAACCCGATCATTATAGTGGAGGAGTTCCCGTATTCAAGCCCACCATGGAACAATTTACCGATTTCTACAAATTCAATAAAGCAATCAATGGGTATGGAATGCAGTCAGGTATAGTGAAAATTATTCCACCTAAAGAATGGCTAGACTCAGTTTCCCCATGCTATAATAAAGAAATCTTGGAACAAGTGAAAATAAAAAACCCCATCGTGCAACAGATCAACTCTCCAGCTCCAGGTGTATTCATACTGCAGAATATTGAAAAGATGAGAACATTCAATATGTATCAATGGAAAGAAGTCTCAGCGAAGAGTAATTATCAACCACCTGCACCAAAGGGGAAATCAAGACCCCCAACTAAGATCCATGACCTTTCAGTAGAAGATATTTACCAGGTAGATATGTCAGAATTTACCCCAGAAAGATGCGAGGAATTGGAAAAGAATTACTGGCGAACTTTGACCTATGCAGAACCAATGTATGGTGCCGATATGTTAGGGTCGTTATTTTCTGATAATATCAAGTCTTGGAATGTTGCCCACCTACCAAATATTCTAGACTTGATGGACATCAAGCTTCCTGGGGTCAATGAAGCATATTTATATGCTGGTTTATGGAAGGCTACATTTTCATGGCATTTGGAAGATCAAGATCTTTATTCGATCAATTATTTACATTTTGGTGCTCCCAAACAATGGTACCTGATTCCACAAGAAGAAGCCCCCAGATTCTTTGAATTAATGAAAGAAACTTATCCTGAAGACTATGCTAATTGTTCAGAATTTTTGAGACATAAGACATTCATGGTGTCACCACAATTCTTAGAGAAACATAACATTAGGGTGAACAAAATTGTTCATAATGAAGGAGAGTTCATGATTACATATCCCTATGGTTATCATGCTGGGTTTAACTATGGATACAATTTGGCGGAATCCGTTAATTTTGCATTGGATGATTGGTTCCCAATTGGACAAATCACCAAGAAATGTGAGTGTATTCATGACTCAGTTGGTATCAATGTTAATCAACTAATGTGTAACTACAAGGGAATACCTTATACGGCAGATGACTTCATAGAAAAAACACCGGAATCTTCCCTTGAAGATGAAAAGGTGTCTGTGAAGCGAAAGATCACCATACCTAAACAAAGCCCAAAGAAAAAGCATAAACGCCTATTGGTAGACGCTCCAAAAGCCAAAGAATTACCAAAACTCAAAGAATTATTGTCGCCAAATGAATGCTCGTTGTGTTCGATGTTATTCGGTAATGTACCGATAGGTGATGATTCATTATTTTCTTTGAACACTTCAGATGAATCGGAACACAACCGAACTTCTTCCGTTCATACGATTTGTGCCAGTATGTTTCCTGAACAACTTAAAGCTTGGAGAGATACCAGTGGAAATATTTTGATAAAGGGAATGGATTTGATTTCAAAAAATCAACGGAAATTGAAATGTTCAATTTGCTCTAAGGGTTCACACAAAAAAACCGAAAGCTCTGGTGCATGTTTCCAATGTACTCATCCTAAATGTACCCGTTCATTCCATGGGTCTTGTGCGGTATTTGGAGGAGTATTAATGGATTTCGAGAACAAGAGTTTTTTATGTCGATTCCACAGACCTAAAGTCAATTTGGAACATAATCAAAATATGGCTAACGTTGCAGAATTCTCTCTTATTCAATTCACTTTCAATCACAATTATTTCACAGGAAAAGTAATCAAAAACAACCAAAGTGAGCTCACTTTTAACGTGGCCATTTTTCCATTATATCAAGATATCATGGAAATACCATATGATAATGTGCTCCCTGGAATCATTCCGAAAACCACTCTCCGAACTCATGAAGTGAGCCACCATATCACGAGAAAACGTGCCTCAGACCCAGGTGTCACTTTCACCACTTCTTCTCCACCATCTTATGGCAACTATACTACTCAACATCAAGTTCAATCCGGTGGAGACACCGCCAATACTCAACAAATGAACTTTATCACCCAACCACCAGTCTATCCACCCATGGGTGTATTCACGGGGCCAAATATTAATGTGAATCAAATAAAAGAAGGTGGTGATGTGAAACATGATTTTTCACAAAATACGGTGATTTATCACAGATAACATTTGACACGAGTGATAAATTGTTACAGAATGAACAACCTCTTTTGAGTGGTTGTATGAGATACATAATAATTGTAAATATAACGACTAATGAACCCTTCTAACACTTTGTAATTGTAAGTTCCAATTGAAGTTAAAATAACGAACTCCACTGTTCACTGCTCACTGCTCACTGCTCAATATTCACTATTCACACTCACTATCACTATTTACTATTACTAAAGTGTAATAATTATGGAGTGATTTGTGATAATTGATTTAGGACATATTTCAAGAATTTCAGTCCAATAAGTGAAACCTTTCAGTTCTTGTTTGTTTGTACTGAAGTTCTGAATAGTCAGTTAATTTTATTAGTAGAGGCAAAGTTGGTGAGTGAGGTGGATTCAGTTAGAAATATACGCACTTAATTAAGATGTCTTTACATCAACTTCCAAACCTTTCACCAGATCGATGAACAAAGTTAAGGAAAATGGAACGGGAAGGAAGGCTAGATCAAGCAAAGTAACCAAAGTAACCCAAAGCACCGAAATAATCACTATAGATTCGGAAGATCTGGAAAATGATCCATTGGAAGATTCAGATGATGATTTAGTTGAATCCGATGATATCACAGAAGAAGACTTGGAACCGATTCGAAAGAAAAGGAAAGAGACGATTATCAATCACAAACCAAAGGTGCCAATCAAACGACCCAAACCAAATAATGGTCAAGTTTCCAGAGTCATGGGACTGATGGGGCTGAAAAACTCACATTCTCCTACAGTAGACAGTTCTTGTCAATGGACAGATAAATATGAACCCAAGAATTCCAGTCAGATCAGTATCAATCCACAGAAATTGAACCAAACAAGAGCCGTTTTAGAGGGAATGATGTCAGGAACATCAAACTGTCGTTTATTGATTCTTACTGGTCCATCAGGAAGTTCCAAATCAACCTCCATCAAGGTTTTAGCGGATGAATTGGTTCCAAAATACCGTGGTGACCAGATTAACAATTTAGGTTTGGGTATAGATGAAAATCCCAGTAATTGGATAGAATTCATGGATAATAATAGCATTATGGGGATATCTCAACCCAATATATTCCAAGAGTTTTTAAATGATACAAAGTATAGAATTGGAAACAATTTAAGTGTGATTCTTATTGAAGAATTACCCAATATCTTCCATCAAGAAACCCTCATAAATTTTAGAAAGGCTATTTGGCAATGGATTTACAGTGAAGAAAAATTACCTCCTTTGGTATTATGTTTAACGGAGATTGAATATAATGGAAGTGAAGCTAAGCAATATTCCTATAATGTTGAGAATAATTTATCAATAGATACCTTGTTAGGTAAAGAGATCGTTAGTAATTATAAGGTGGAACAACTCAAATATAATTCAATTGCTAATCGTTTCATTAGGAAGACGATTAATGAGGTAATTAAAGCAGAAAAGGAAATGTTTAAATTAATTCCCCCAAAAGCATTGAATGATTTTCTTGATGATATTGTTAAGGTTGGTGATATTAGATCATGTTTATTTAACTTGCAAATGTGGGCAAGAAATTGCACTATTGCCATAAGGAATGCCAAGGGTTCAGAAACATCAAAGATAACCCTGGGGTCAAGTCAAACTGAAGAAATGATTGATACCTCCAAAATGCTTGCAGCTTGCTATCAACGAGAGAGTCAAATCAACTTATTTCATGCCATTGGCAAAATCATCTATTCCAGTTCTGAATTTGAATCATTAAGTGACAATGAAATTGATTACTATTCCATTGAAAAAGTATTGAGTACTTTCAATTTTAATAATTTTGCATTATTAAACTTATCGATTTTGGAGAACTATCAAATATTTCGAGATTCTGATTACAGCTTAGAACAAGCCAGTAATATTGTGGATGATTTAAGTATTTCCGATGTGATGTCAAATTTTGATTCTACCAGAGATGTTGGTATAAGATCCACGAGAAACCATTTACGAAATATTCAAACATCTTCATCAGGTAAAAGTTTCACTCAAAAACAAAAAGTCAAGTTTCCTAGACATTTCAAGATGATAAGACAATACAATAAAACATTCAATCAAATCCAAAATTTCCAAAGATATATTAATGAATTTAAAAATAATTTCGATGATTTGAATTTAATTGATGGATATTATTTGCCATTAATTTATAATAAAAAGTATAAGAAGAGATATTCATATAATCGATTAGGAGGGAAATTTCAAGAAGTTTATGCTGATGAAGATCTTCCCGTGGTTGAAGGAGATGAAGGGAGAGAACAAGCGGATTCCAATATATATGAGCTTGATCAGTTTCAAGTGGAAATCATGAAGAAAATGTCTGGAGAGAATGATTCAGATAATGAAGGTAGTGATCCAGGAGAAATGAGTGATCCTATAGATGAATCTGATTTAGGACTGGACATAGATGATGATGATGAGGATGGATTCCTGTCAGATCCTGAATTGGATGTTCTAATATCCCAAGGAAGACTTTGATTTTACCAAAAACCAGGGACGATTTCATGGATTACGTTTATATAATTATAGAATAACAAATACAATAACCAATATAATAAGATTTAAATGCAGTATGTATTAAGATGACATGATAAATCTAAACTGCATTGATGGCATTTTCAAAGAAATGTTCATCTTCTTCAATGCTTTCTTTGATGATATCCAAACCACCTTGGAATTCACCATTAATATACAATTGAGGGAAAGTGGGCCAATCACTAAATTTCTTGAGTCCTTGTCTAACTGAATCATCCTTTAAGATATCGAAAAAGCCAAACCTAACTTGATTTTCTCTTAAAATCGCCACCAATTGTCTAGAGAATCCACATTGTGGAGAAGAAGGAGATCCCTTCATAAACAACATGATAGATGCGGCTTTAGTTAACTTACCCAATCTTTCATTAAGAGACTCTTCTGATTCTTCTTCTACTGGTGCCGGTTCTGAAGCAGAAGCATCAGCAGTAGTAGTAGTAGCAACTGGAGCTGGAACAGCTTGAGTTTGTGGTGAAGAGAATTGATTAAGGGCATTAATGAATTCCTTTGGATCAGCTCCAGATAACTCTTTAAGAATGGTAGAGTTACGAATAAGAATGAAATAAGGAACGGCACTAACTTCGAAAAGTTCACTAATTTCAGATAATTCATCAGCATTGATACTAAGAAACATCACATTGGGATCATTAGCTTTGGATTCTGCAAGGGTCTTGAACACACTATTCATGGTCTTACAAGGACCAGCCCAAGGAGTATGGAAGTAAAGAGCGATGAGCTTGGAAGGATCCAAGTTGGTCAACTCCGAGAATTGTGCTTCGGACTCGATTTCGACGACGGTTCCACCCATGATATAATGAAGAGTTAAGGATGAGTTGAAGGTTTATTATAGTGGCCACAGTTGGTAGTGCGCTCACGTGGATGAGGATAATACAAGAGATAAATGAGAGTAAGAATGAAATAAGAGTGAGATAAAATAGAAATTGAAATGGAATGAATTAGAGTGAGAAATGAGAATGAAAATGAGCTTGATTTTTATTAGAGATTCCACTAGAGAAGATTTGGCAATATATGTGAAAATTTCAAATCACATAAATTTTCACTTTTCACTTTTCACTTTCCATTAATATTTTTCACTTTTTATCAATATTTCATTAATATTTTCATTTTGCATTCATCGTTCTTGACGTTTGAATTTATTCTTTTCGTTTTTTCTTTTCATTCTTTTCGTTTCAACGGAACTTTACCTTAAATTTATCACTAGTTATATATATTAACCTATCATAACTATATCTCATATATCTCATAACTACAACTCATATATTATAACATATATACTATACTTATAAGAATAATAACATTATTAGCATAGATGCCCACCTCTATACTTTACATATATAACTTTTATTTCGTACTTTTATTATATTTAAAACCAATTATTCTATGTGTTTCACTTCTAAAGGTTCATTATGTGAGTTCATCCATATGTATTTGGGAGAAATTGCATCATTACTTGAGCGGATTGCAATTGGTTACAGGGGGTGTCGATTGGGACAGAAGGTTATGGTTGATTGCCTTCTCCACGGAATCGGATACTTTTACGTTCCATCTTCCACTCCCTCCCCTCCCTGGTGTCCTCGTTAGTGGCGTAGTGTGCGATTACTAATAGTATAAGGTTGTTTAGGTTGTTTTGGCCAAACTAGGCCATGGTTATGTACGCCCAATAAACCAATAAACCAATAGATATAGAATAATTGACTCAACTAGTTCAATTTGGTTGTTGTGTACAAGCAATTGGTCTGTATTGCGCTGCCCGACTTGTAATACTTTCGGATTGATAATTGGACTGCTGATATGGCATTTATTTTACTTTACCAAAATAATCCATGGCCTTCTCAAATCCATAGCCTTCTCAAATCCATAGCCATCTTAAATCTATAACCTACAACATTGATATAACTAAATTGAAATACCTACTCATAGTATGATATTCTTATTTGCCCTACAATCATTTTTCACTTTCACATTCTCTTTGGTTTGTTGCAATTTTGTTTCTTTCTTTCTGTTTCTTTCTGTTTCTTTCTCCTTATCTTCTGGTTTGGTACCATTGGCCCCAATTTTTATGTTATGGTGGTTTTATGTATGGTGGTTTTATGTATGGTGGTTTTATGCATGGGTTATTCCTGCATATCTGCCATGCACCAATGCTTCGCTTTCTTACTAATGCACCCACATTTTCTTAGCCTGCGCACTATTGCACTAACTCGGTGATTCACCTAATAATTGCACCCCAGTGTGATTCACTAATATTCGATGGCTGCTAATGCACCATTTCTCCAATGAACTATTTAAGCAATTGAATCTCCATTAATATCAAATAGTATCAGTTTATTCATCAACAACTAATCTGAATCCTAATCATACTCATTATCTAATCTTATAATCATGACCGTTGCTATTGTTACTGGAGCTAATGGATACGTTGCTCTTCATCTTATCAAATCATTGATTGCTCAAGACTACCAAGTGGTTGGAACCATTAGAACCGAAGAAAAGGGTAAATATTTGAAGGGACTCTTCCCAAACAATTTCTCTTATGAAGTCGTTTCTGATATTGTTTCCCCAGGTGCTTTTGATGGTACTTTAAAGAACCACCCAGAAGCTGAATACTTCTTCCATACCGCTTCCCCTGCTCATATTAGAGAAGACGACATGGAAAACGACATTTTGATCCCAGCTATTGAAGGTAGTAAGAATGCTTTCAAATCAGCTCAAAACTACGGTAAGAACCTTAAACGTTTCATCTATACTTCTTCTTTTGCTACCCAAGGTTACACTTATCTCATTGATAAGTCCATCACCCCAGACCAAGTGATTAATGAAAACACATGGACCAACATCCCGTACGACATTGCTAAAACCAATGGATTCCTTGCTTACATTGCTTCCAAGTCATTTGCCGAAAAAGCTCTTTGGGATCTCTTAGAGAAGGACAAGCCACATTTCGATCTTGTGGCTATCAACCCAAGTTATGTCTTCGGACCTCAAGCCTTTGACTGTGAAGTTAAGGAAACCATGAACGGTAGTACCGAAATGGTCCATTCGCTTATGAAGCTTAAGTCTACTGACGAGGTTCCATTCTGGTCTGGTCTTGTTTCCGACATCAGAGATGTTGTCAAGGCTCATGTCGCTGCTGCTACTAACAAGGATCTTAGCAATAAGAGATGGATCATCCAAAGTGGAAGAGCCAACTCTCAAACCGTGATCAACATCATTAACAAGAACTTCCCTCAACTTAAGGGTACTATTCCAGTTGGTGAACCAGCTAAAGGTGAGAAGCTCGATGATGCCATCTATGGTAAACTTGACGATTCCGCTAGTTCTAAGCACTTGAACTGGGAACGTGTTCCAGTTGAGAAGACCATTGTCGATACCGTTAAACACATTTTGGATAACAAGACTTGGTAATTATGAATGAATGACTTAACCATATAATACTCAATAAATATAGATCAATCAAAACCAATTGTATAGTCTTAGCTTTGGATATGAGAGGAGAGAATCTCAAGTATTTCAGTCGTTCCGTCTTCATCATCATCTTCCTCTTCTTCTCTTTTCTTCTTCCTTACCAATAATTTGCGGCAAGATAAGCATTAAGCCGAGAATTCTTTCGTAAATGAAAATTCGGAGAAGATTACTTTCTTAGTATTTTCTTGAATTGTCTACTGAAGCTTATTTAAGTGGTATTCTTAGCCAAGCCCAGTAATCTGGAACCTTGTTCAATTCTAGAATTACTCTACACTCTAACCTCTACTCCTCAACTCCTCAACTCCTCAACTATTCATACCCAGATCGAATAATTGCCATCCTTCCTCATCTCTACTTTCTCATCTCTACTTTCTCATCTCTACTTTCTCATCTCTACTTTCTCATCTTTATTCCTCATCTCTATCGCTGTTTTGCCCGTGACACTGGTTTGTTGGATGTCCTGTGACATTGGTTTGGCCATTCATATCAGTCAGACTTTAATATTCATCTGTCCTAATTGATGGGTGATTTGGGAGGAGTGGTCCATTTTTGTTTAAGGTATTCCATGAACTACATACTATTCTCATACTATTCTGACCCAATCTATGTTACCTATACTTGCCCCATTAATGGTCAATTGGCTCTACAATATTGGTTAGGGAAACCGTCCTGTAACATCAGCATGGAAAATATGGTCAAATGGGTAGAATCGTCAAACTTCAACCCCCACTCAAGTTCACCCATAGAGAGGAATGTACTGATATAAGTAATTCTCATAAAAGTAACTTCATAAAAGTAACCTCATAAAAGTAATCTCATAAAAGTAAACCATATCCATATATGACCATTTCATTGTCTCCGTCGTAGCTGCTGGCATGGATGTTAACGTCAAGTTTTCCCTACTGTGTCACTTCCTCCACCTTATTAATTTCTTCGGTGGAAACTTTGGTAAAGTCGCATTAGCAACCGGGCCAAAGGCCTGGTACGGAAGATTGTTATGGGGCTTTGTTAGGAGGTAACACAACGATTTGTGCCCTGTCCACACCGCAAATTTTCACCCCATGGCATCGTTGGAGGCCCTGGTTGTTCTAGTAGTGTTGAAACACCAATTTGGGCCAGGTTGGCTCAGGTTGGCTCAGGTTGGCTCAGATTGGCTCAGGTTGGGGCCACTGACACATCCAACTCTGGTAGTATATCCCCGAATTCTGGGGGTTTCTCGGGCTACCCCACAACAAATAGACATAACCGAGTATACCGTAAACTAGCCATCTCGGTGGGAACTCCGAGCAACCACCACCAATAGAACGCCCCCCAGCCACCCAAGGTCACGATATTAACCTGGAATGATGACGTCTGCCCGCCAACTTCGGACCTCAACACCGTCCCTCTCAAAAGAACCCCGTGGGCTGGGCTAGACTGGTCTAGGCTGGGCGGAATGGTACCAACAATTACCTCTAATATTTCACATTTCACACAACCAATAACCAACAGCCAACAGCCAATATGTTACCTCGTACACCATTACGACACCATTACGACGGATCTCGGTAGGGCCACCGAAGTTCCCCTCCCCAGCCAATAATGCCACTCATTAAAGAATCTTGTGATGATCTATTGTGTGAGCACCTCGGACCATGCAGATTCCGCGCCAGTAGCCATCGTAACACAAGCACGAGCGAGAGGCGCTCGCCGTAGCAAAGAGATTGTTTCCTCGAATGTGCCCCGAACCTCCCCGAACCTCCCCCGAATCCCCTGAACGGCCCCCGAACGGCCCCTCTCTATTAGTCTATTAGGAAATTAGTCTATTGGCTGATGCAATAGGCGCAGTGTCACTACCACTTGATTGCCTCAGGTTATTCACCACTTTCTTTTCAACACTCATCTTCAAGTTGTACCCCAGACTCTCCTTGACTGCCTTACCGTTCTACTACCTTTCTCAGTAGTAGTGTCTGTCTGTCTCCCCAGCAACTTTTCCCTAGTTGTCTACTTCTGAGCTCGTACCCTTGAGGGCCTCCACTACCCCGGATTTTCGCTCTCCCACACTAGCGATCCCCATACCAATACCGCACTGCAGTGTGGTTTCCCGTCCACTTAAGTCATCCCTGCTCCGTCACTTAGACTGCACTTAACTGGCTTCTTATTCCACTAGCTTACATTCCCATCTCTGGTATCTGTATCATTAGCACCGCCAAAGACAGGTTTGACCTCCAATTCACTGTACCTCTAGCGTCTACAGTTCCCCTCCTTTCATTGGTGGCCTGCATACACCTCATTCCGCGGTCTCCATCCGGACCAGTCCCACCACTCAACCCAACCCATTTCACCCCTCCTTCACATTCACCAACACTTACCTCCACAACCAACAACCCCTGGTCAGTCAATTTGATTACCTTAGATTAAATATCGGTTTAACATTTTACCACCGATATCATCACCACCATCACCTTATTATTTACCACTAGTCAAACCCTGCCCCCCTAGTGATCCAACTTCCCCAGCAGTGCCTCGCGTTGTGTGACTTTTTGTGTCACTGCCCCACAAATTCAACATTTCAGTTATTGCTGGTCAATGCTCTCACAAACAACTTACCAGTCTTCGTTTCTAATCGACAACCCCTACCGATCACGTGGAACCACCATGTCTTCCGACGGCCCTACGATAGGACCTTCGGGGTCCGACCCATCCCAATCATCTTCAACTATGCCGCCCTCCAAGGGCCCCGTGCCCTATGAATTCACTTCTCATGGTACAACTCCCTCGGGCAAACCAAGACTCTTTGTGTGCCAGGTGTGCACCCGTGCCTTTGCCCGACTCGAGCATTTACGTCGTCATGAACGGTCCCATACCAAAGAGAAACCATTCAGCTGTGGAGTGTGTCAGCGTAAGTTCTCCCGTCGGGACTTGCTTTTAAGACATGCTCAAAAACTTCATGCTGGTTGTTCTGACGCCATCACTAGACTCCGTCGCAAGTCCATCAAACGTTCCAATAGTCTTAACGCCTCCAATAACGCCACCGATAATGGTTTTGATGATGAAGATGACGAGGAAATGGATATGGATGATACTCCTAGAAAAAGAGTTGACCCAGTCCAATTCAACCTCGCTCTGTTCGACTCTACCACACAAAAGACTCCATCGTCCACCACCCACCAACGCAAGAACTCGGAATCAAACACTCCTCTTCGCCTGGTGTTGGAGCATCGTAAAAAGATCTTCGCCACTAGATCGAAGAGAGGTGCTTCTTTCTCAGCTCAATCCGGTGCTAACTACGCCATTGGTCAACCTGAGTTTAATGACATGTACCCTAATCCTGGAAACGTGGAGTTTTCCACTCCTCAAATGCTTCCTTCGTCCATGAGCGATGAAATCAGTTGGTTGAACAATCTCTCCACCATCCCAGGAATGTCGGGTTTAGACTCATCTATTACCGATATCAACGGCAAATCTTCCAACGGAGCCAACAAGTTCACTCCACAAAATTTCTACGACATGCGCCAAAGTTCTATCTCTTCAGTGCTTGAAAACAACAATCCTCCTCAAAATGTAAGTCATCATGGTTCGTTCTCTCACAAGCTTCCAGCTTCGGAACTTGTCAATATGAGCTACTTGATGCCTACAGCTACCATTACAAATCAAGAAATACAACAAGGAATGTCTCAATCCAAAGAACCAACTATAAAAGAAGAAAGAGATTATGGTTACTCGTTTTACGATATCCCAGAATCGATGTTATCGGGAAGGTCTATGGATTCATTGGGTGGAATGGATCCTCCACTTCAAACCCATTTCAAAGTGTTGACTCCAATTAAGCAAGAAGAAGACGATATAGTTCCAGCACCTACTAATGGTTCAAAAGTAGCTGATTTCAATTTTTTAAGTGGAATTGACGAGTTGACAAGTGGGTTCGATATGAATTCTAAATTCTTACCTAACGGTTATTCGTTTTACGGTGATAATCCTTCAGTTTCATCTTCTGGAATCGAAACAACTTCACCACCTGTTCTTTCCCCTTCAATTCATTTGTCTAATAGCGTTTCAGGGAATGTATTCAATGATCCTTTGGATCAAATGGATCAACAACATCATCATCTTGGTTCTTCTGGATCGGTTGGTCAACCTCGCCGTGGAAATTTCTCCAAGAATAAATTATTCACTAACACCCTCAGACAACTTCTTCATCGTTCATTGTCGAAATACCCAATAAGTGGAATAGTCAATCCAACCATTCCTTCAAATGAG
Organism: Suhomyces chickasaworum; assembly: GCA_030568495.1. Classification (NCBI taxonomy): domain Eukaryota; kingdom Fungi; phylum Ascomycota; class Pichiomycetes; order Serinales; family Debaryomycetaceae; genus Suhomyces; species Suhomyces chickasaworum. The sequence goes on along the minus strand of JAJMGF010000016.1, from coordinate 127,524 downwards.
AAATTGGAGTTCTACTTGTCTAAGTTTAATAATGAATTCTTGAGCCACTTTCCATTTATTCATCAATCGAAATTAAATGAATACGAGATGATGAGTATGACAATGAATGAAGATTGGAGCAACGAAAGTGCAAGAGTATGTTTACCTTTACTTACTGCCACTATCGGTGCATTGTTTGCAAATAACAAACTGGATGCTGAACATTTATACGAAGCATCTAGAAGAACAATTCATATTTATTTGGAGAGCAGAAAAAACTCTTCAGAAAAAGAGAAAGAAAAAGATGCTGCCAATATCAATCCAATATGGTTGATTCAATCGTTGATGTTGTCAGTCATTTATGGACTCTTTTCTGATAATGAGAACAATGTCTACATAGTAATTCGTCAATTGAGTGCTTTGAATTCATTGGTGAAGACATCAATCAAGAGTAAAAGACAATTATTATTTTCTCTTGGTGGAGAAGATGAAGAATGCTTCAATAAATTGAACTTCGGAGCAAAAGATAATTTCCAGCCCGAACCATCATTATTTTCAAATAATCATGAGCAGGAAATGAAATTCAAAAACAATGTCAATTTACAATCTCAAACAAGAATAGTTGCTACTATTTACCGCTTAACAAACTTCTTATTAATGATGTATAACGTTCCATTAACTTTGAGTATCAATGACTTGGTTGGAGTCACTTTGCCCAATACTGATGATGAACTTTTATGGGGCTTCAAAAACTATCAAGAATTCCAAGAATGGAAAACTAGAACAAGAGGTCCCAACCATAATATCGAAGAACATCTTAATGGACCTAAGATAGGCTATAAGGAACTTATTTTAGGTTTGACTAAAATCAACATGAATGAAATTGGAGATGTTAAAAATCAAAACTTATTCAAGCAATTGAACCAATTGAGTAGGTTTGGTTTCAATAGTATTGCTCAAGGATTATATGAAATCATTCAATACCTTGAAATGAAGCAAGTGGATATATTTATGGTGATAGATTCATTGGCAAAATTTTATCCAAGTTCGCCAACTATCTCGCAAAGTCAAGGAAGGGCAAGTCAAGATTTTGAAAAACTTGACTTTATCTTGATTACAAACTATACTAAGATTTCATCGTTGATTGATTTCAAGTACGTGAAAGAACAAAGTTGGTTGCGTGATTATGAAGAATTAACTAAGAACTACAGTAATTTGTTAAACGAGAACAACCCTGATAAAAAGAGTCCTGTAAGTGATTTTGATTATGTTAAGATTGTGGATTGCTGCCTTATGATAATCAAAGTGATATTATTCAAATCTGAAGATGATTTTGATAAGGTAGGTCACTCTCAACAACAAACCAATGAATCAGCTGGATCCAATGGTGGAAATTCTGGTTCTGGAACAGGATTTACCACTGATTTTAGTTTCCTTAATGCCGAATTTCCAAACTCTCTCAACAATGGGCTGTTCCTGGATTTGAACACCTTGTTAACAGATGATTTCCATAAATCTTCAACTGGAACTCTTGGTGAAGAAAACACACTTGTTCAATTCGAAAAGGCAATTCATTTAAGAATCTACGAAGAGTTTGATATCTCAACTGTATCTATGCATTGCCAGATGTTGTTTCATGTTTTCACAATTTTATCGGCATTTTCAATCTATGTTTCAAGAAAGAATAACCCAGTGAATGTGCATGATAATAATAATAATCAGCATTTGCTATTTGAATTGAATCATAGATTCAGTATGACTTTAAAATTATTGGACAAAGTCGAAAGCTTCTTGAAAGTGAAATTTCAACAATCAGATGGAGTCAAAAATGAAGTTTTGGATCAATTCTTCTCCAACTTATACTTGTATAATGGTGAGAGAAAAGAAAATGAGAATTATACTTTGGAGAAAACCCTATACATTCTAAAAATTGGTGAAGTTGTGTTGAATTATGTCTTTGATAGTAATATCAAAGTAGCAATATTTAAAAAGTTAAGTGGTAGCTTGGCCCAAATTCGGAAGTGGTTGATTGATAATGATGTTAATGGGTAAATGGTATAGGGTAATGGGTAAATGGTATAGGGTAATGGGTAATGACAGTATACCCTTGAAAAAGTGACCACTACATGTTTCAGTTTCCATCACAATCGCTTTCATTTGGAAAGATGGAAACTTATTTATTCTGTCTATTTATTGCCCTGCTAGAAGAGGCCAACGAAGTTATGATATTTATTTATAAGATTTGTAATCTAGCCAAGGTATTCACATCTTGTGATAATATATTTAAATAGTTTACAAGTCGTAGTTCTACAATGTGTTAATTAAAATCAATTCTCATTTTCCGTATATTACAAATATTAAAGATTATTGTCGAACAAGATATCGCTTGTTCCTATATTGTACAGATGAGGGTCAACTTTTTCGTTATTAGTTTTAGAACTCTCGGAGCTTTCATCTGAACTTTTGTTGTTGGATTCCGTTGGGGCGAAATACTGTTGGAAATCCAAAAATCCTTCCAATTCAGCTGGTCCTTGTGATTTATTAACATGACCAGCATTTAATCTGTGAGAATTATGATGTGAAGAATTATTAGCCATTGCTGGTGATGGTGATGCTAAACCTCCAACAGATGATCTTGGAGTATCATTGGACATACTGCCATTTTCACTACCATCATCATGATGATTATAAACTTCGGGAGAAGTTGGTGAAATGGGATCATCAATTAATTCATCACCATAAGCTTCTTCCAAAGATTTTATCATTTTACTCACCAACACACTAAATCTGTGTGCTGTGACACTTATTGTACCTAACATGGCTAAGATTGTTTGAGCGGTATTAACTTTTTCCATCAAGGCACCGATACTGAATTCATCAGTAAAATCCTCGGTGACTTTTCGGTGTAAAATTGATAATCCCAATGTTAAAGCTGCCATGAAACAACAATTAACTGCTGGATACAGTTCCACTCTTCCTGAGTATTGTTGCATATAGAAATGAATAAGGGTGATTGTTAAAACCGATGACTTAACACTAGCCTTGCAGAAATGAACCATGGTGCTTTGATGTTTGACCTTTTTGGGATGATTAGAAGCTGAATTACTTTTGAAAGCAAGATACATGAAAAATGGACGACATAGCAACATAATACCGTATAATTGAGACAAATGCACCGCAAAAACCAGGAAATTATCATGAGGACTATTTTCTGGAGAGCCTTCGGTTTCATTCGAGCTTTGCCAATGAAGGATTTTATCAATTTGAAGATCAGGGTGTAAATTAATTGACCAAATTTTGAACTCTATAGCCAATTTTTCTGCCCTTACTGGATCAATAGTTCCACTGAGATAAAAGTTTTGAACAATTTGACCATTTAATACTGCAACCTTGGCAATTTCAATAAGACATTTGATATTGAAAGCATTTTGGGGCTCACTGGCAATAAGTTCTTCATGATTTTTGAAATCATCCCAATCATAATCCACGATAAGTAATGGTCTACCCAAAAGGATTGAAGAAATTCTGTCACATACGTAAAGACTAAGCCATAATTTTCTTCTATGATTAACATAGCTTCTGTCTTTATAAGATTCATTGATGAATTTTCGATGTAATCCCAAAGCTTGTGCATTTCTGATGGCAGTTCCCAACATTAACCATGAGGTACTTCTATTACAATTTGTTTGATAATAAAAGTAAATCATGAAATAAGCTTCGGTCAACCATAATTTACCATCATCGACCACATTTCTGATCAAATTGAAGCCACTCTCAAAGTAAGCAACAGAAGTAGAATTAGGTTCCATTTCTTTGATAATTGGGGATTGTGAAATTTCAGCAAAAAGAAGTCCTAATGCAAACACCAAGTGAACCAATGCCACTTTTTCAGTTTTAGCATTTCTATCGGAATATACCACATCAATAAAGTTTTCAACAAAGTACTTCATGTTGAAAATATACCAACTTTGATTAATATTATTTTGGAAGAATCTCAATAATACTTCACAATGATCTCTACTTGGTAAACCAACAGTTTTACCAGGTTTTAATTCTACTGCTTCATCTAAGATATTAATACCCAGATTATCACTGGCAAATTCTGAGTCACCAAGTTTGGCTTTAAAGATATTTCTAGCTTCAAAGAGTAATGATAATGGACTACTCTCACCAATGTATCTAGTAGAAGTAGCAGAATCGAAAAGGATTCTGGGGAACTTTTGATCATCACTGAGTTCACCACTGCTGTTTTCATCCATCTTAACATCTTCTTCAGGAGCGGGATTGACCCGTGGAAGTACCACGGGTTTGGGAGTCTCTTCATCACTGAGATCATTTAAAGGAAATGACAAAAGAGGTTGAAGACTCTTGGGAATATAAGTTGAACGGAAAAGTTTCGAGGCTGGTGGAAGTTTGTTTGACTTAGATTGTAACGAATAAGAAGCATCTTTTATTTGAGGTAAGGACACATTCTGCAGAGGAATTTGATGATATTGGTATAAGTTATTCGTTGGAAGATTTGTGTTTGGGTTTGGATTTGAATTTGGATTTGGATTTGGAGGAAGATAATTTGAATAGTGAATAGGTGTTGAAGCTGGCATATGGTGAGATTGTGGAGGAGCAATATAAGTTTGCTCTTGGACTGGTAAAGACGGAATGGGAACGGTTGAGTGAATATTAGGCGAAGACAGTTTTGGAGAAGCCAGTTTTGGAGAAGCGGCAATGATTTTCTTGATTCCTTTAGTAGTTCTTCTATCCACTATAGAGAACTGACACAGGATTCCCTTCTTTTTACACAACTCACAAGGTGCTTTCCCAATACATTTGTATTTTCGTTTCTTGCAATAGTCACAGGCCTGAGTCACCTTCTTGCGCCTTTCTGTTGGAAAGGAAACGATTTTACGGTCCTCCATAACAAATTCACACGGGAGGATAACAACCAGCTAGCTGGTGAATAAAGGAAAGGAATTGAATGGCCAAGGTTAATACCAGGCAAATGGGGGAAACACTAACAACTAAGATGAACTAGTGAGTAAATTAAAGCAATACCAAAGGGTAGGCAAAAAGGATGAATACCAGCTACCAAATGTTGAAATGATCAATAGATTAATAGACACCCAATGAAGAGGTGTTTGATTGAGTAGAAGAAAGTTGGTGAAAATATCGATTGTCAAGTTTAACACAAATGAAGACAAAGTCGCAGCACTGCAGAAGATGAGGACGAGGACAAGGACGAGGGAGGTACCGGGTAGAGTTGATAAATTAACTAATCCACACCACGGAGAAAGAATGCGGAAATAGGCTCGGTGGGATGATTAGTTTATCGATTAAAGTAAACAACTATCACACCATAGAAATATAAACTAAGTTAGGAGTTAAAATGATTAGGCCATGGATGGGACTACATGTAGTGGAAGTATAGGGAGGCAGAGACAATCGATGGGGGACCACGACAACAGTGGGCTGGAGGGGGAGGATGAGACACAAAGTCAGGGAAAGACCCAAGGCTAATTACGGGATATTTAGCTCCAATTTAACCTTGTGGTGGTGGAGGTGGGGCAGTGGGAAGGAAAAAAGGAAAAGGGCAAGGGCTTAGGGAAAGGGAAAGGGAAAAAGGAAAAAGGGAAAGGGAAAAGGGAAAAGAAAAAGGAAAAAAGGCATAAGGTGCAAAGTCGAATGGGGAAAGTGGGGACGGCAAGATGAAATTCAATAGTTAAAATTCCATCAATGCTTCCAACAGGAAAGCGTAAAGCTTCAGGAGGTTACTGATTACGGTGGTGGTTACGGCATTGGGTAATGACGGTGATGTGGGACTGCGGTGACACTGCAGCGACAGCTGCAGCTGCTGCAGCTAATGCCAGCGGGGGAGGGGGATTGTTTTTGTCGCTCAGAATAGCTTCTCCGGTGGTTGCGAGTTGGCGGAGTGATTGTTGGGCAAGGCGATAGGCAGTCAGATAAGGAGGGTTACGTGGCTTGACATGTTTGGCATGTTTGTTATGTTTCAAGGAAGTTTAGGAGGTTTAGGAGGTTTAGGGGTTTAGGAGGTTTAGGAAGTTGGGAAGTATCAGGAGGTTTAGGAAATTTAGGATCGAATTGATTAGTTGGCTAAGTAAGATTGATTTTTAGCGAGGATGATTCCGGGCGGCCCTGGGCGTAACGGAGACCTTTCCATGACATTTCCATCTACAATAGGATTGACCAAGTTGACAGCATGGCCATAGCAAATACCGAGAATTAGTGACGGAACATGACTGGCGGTGTGGGGGTTGCGCCCGGTTTCTGGAGTTTCTGGAGCGTCTGGGGGTTCCTGGGGAATGGTTATGGTGTGACCTCTGGCCGTATAGGCGGCTGGCGAGGACCCTTGTGACAAGGCCCGAAGCCCGGGCGGAAAACGTGGGCGAGAAGTAGTGTTAGGGAGGATCGCGCCAGATTGAACCACTAGATTACGCAAGAGAATCATATGGGAAAACCTCGAAGCCCGCCCCTAGATTGGATACGCAATTCTAATGCATCCTCTAGGGAGAGTTTTCTTCTTTCATAGATGATTGGACAAAGGACTATTACAAGGAATATGACCAGTAGTCCCAGAAGAGGTTTACTTGTCAGGGGCAATTTTCTAGGTGGAGCAGTTGATTTTTCCGAATTGACTACGCTTGCTTAGGTAATCGGAATATCCATCATTCGCTTAACGGTTATTTGATGGAAAGTTTAAATAGTTAAATAGTTAAATAGTTAAATAGTTAAATAGTTAAATAGTTAAATAGTTAAATAGTTAAATAGTTAAATAGTTAAATAGTTAAATAAATAGTTAAATAGTAAATAGTGGAGTGAGATAGTAAAATAGCAAAATAGCAAAATAGTAAGATGGTAAAGTAGGAAAATAGGAAAATAACAAAATAGAAATAGTTAAATATCAGATGGTCCCTACCGATTAGGGAGGGGATATAACCGTCGGTATATCTTAGGCCGAGAGATTAAAGTTGAACCAAGGGCAACGGCACGGCTACGGCCAAGGTCAGCAACAGTAACAGCACAGCCCCTAAGATGTTTTTCCTCATAAACTACTTGACACGGTGGACAGAGACCAATTGAATTAACTTCGCCAAATAGCCCTACTACTCAAACCAGAGCCACCACCAAATTCAAAGTCCACCCAATTTAGTCCAACAAATCTTACCACCACTCCATAGATTTTTGTGGGAAGAGGAACTGTTAGTGGAAGTTTTACGCGAAAATTGGGCTAGTGCTATGCGAAGAAACCACTACAAAGTCCCAATCACCGGATGGTTCCCCAAGGAATCCAATGACCCAGTGCCAGTGGACCCATGAAGTCAATGGTGTCAATTGAGATGGTATCCATTGATTCCTAGGGCGATATTCAGTATATCCGGTGAGGTCTCCCACCATGTCTCATCAGCAATGTAACGTCACGATGCCTCGTTAGCAATATTCTGGGGTGCTACCTCGGTGCATTCTGTCCCGGTATAATGCGGGAACTACCTACACAAATGGTTGGAAAATATAGTAAACCTCCAAAACCCTCCAGTTTAGAAAAGAGCCCAGTGCCCATAGTCCAGATGCCGAGCGGGTGATACCAAATTCCGTTCCCCATTTACGTTTAAGGTTTACCGTATACGTAGCTTGCACCTATATGTTCCATAGAATAGACTAGGTGGTTTAAGTGCCGGTATAAGCGTCGGTTCCGGTTCCGGTTCTGGTTTCAATTCTGGTGTTGCTTCACTTGCATCTCATCCACCACTATGCCTATTTTGCCATGAGATCTATGAAGATGTGGGTATAATATTTACAGAGAAAAGCAAGGAAAAAATGCAAATCTTGGCAAGATCATGTTTCTGACATGTAGTATTTCCGATATCTCCAGCCACCAGCCACGAGCCAGGATCCACAGACTACGCCTGGCCACAGAGATAAGTTGGGGTAATTGAAAGCTATTACTTCTAGTGTATGCACCTACGGTTTTGAACGATTTTCCGACCGTTTCAGCACTCCACTAGTCACCATGCGGGTGACCGCCTGAAAAGTATATGCAGCCACCATGCAGCCACCACTCATCCACCCGCACATCCACCCGCACATCCACCCGCACATCCCCCCACTCATCCACCTCTAATTAAGACTGCGACCGCATCAGTAAACTCATCAGTAATTCAATCCACTGGTCAATAATCAAAGTTTATCTCCTTAACACCAAGAACTTTCTAACAATGTCTATGTTAATAAGCTTTATTACGGGTCAAGTGCTAGCGCATCTAGCGTATATATGAGATATGATACATTGTCTATAAACTTGCCTTGTCTCTATGCGGAAAAACTATGAACAATAGCACTGGTTAGGGCCACCAACACCATCACTTGCAACCATGTGAAAAATCGGCAAGTACACTCGACCATGTAGGTAGCATGATGAATCTCCGAGATAATATAATTTGGCGATGGGCTGGCATGAGACTTGCGATGTATCAAACGCAGATAGTGCAAGGGAATGTGGAGATTAGTGAGGGATATTATAGGATTAATGGGATTAATAGGATTGATGTTCATGGTCATGGAGTTGGATTTGTTCTTGGAGTTGGCGGGGGAAGGTTCAAATATGGAGGATGGATCCATCGTTCCCCCGGAGGAAACGTCCGCATTGGGCAGATCGATGCGATGGCCATGCGGTTTATGCAGTTGGACCTGATCATGCAGTTGGACCTGATCATGGATATTATGCCGATGGGCCTGCGTAGGGGTAGCATTAGAGTGCGAACCTTCGCTGTATGGAATAGGGCCGGTGACAGGGTGACATATGCTAGAGTTGTCGCGGAAAGGATCTGATTCTAATTGGAGCTGAGCACTTGGATCTATAACATGGCTGTAAGGACTAGGAACGGAAACCTCCTCCGAAGTTGCGAATTTTTCACAAGATTTAAATTGAGGAGAACTACCGGGTGATGAGATGAAATTGGTACTATGACGGGAATGGGCCACTCTTCGGGTGTAACGTTGATGATTTGGAAGTTGTGACCGGTACTTGATCCTGCCAGAGGATTTGGGCTTACTGGGTAATACTTCCGCAACCTCCGCAACCTCCACCTCCGAAGCAACGGGCTCGTGGTGGGAGTGGAGGCTTGAATCAAACGTATTAGCCGTATAATAAGTATGAGTGTTACGTGAATTAGAACTTGAATTAGATTTAGAACTTGAATTAGATTTGGAATTAGAATTTGATGAATTTGATGAATTTGATGAATTTGATGAATTTGATGAATTTGATGAAGTAGAGGTAGATGATGAATTGTTTGGGGTATTATTATATTTGGGTGGCTTGACATGTTTGTCATGGTTGGTTCTGGCCTCATCATCGCGGAGTCGCATCCGATGTTGAATTATCATAAGTCTATGTTTAAGAAGCTTCATAGTATCATCATGGATACATGTCAACTCCAGAGTGACAGGTTCGGGTGGAAGAGTATGGACCAGTTGTGGTGAATAGTCCATATTGATACTCATGACTGATGGAGAAAGGTTGGAGATCCCAATCTTTTTATAATTTGCTATTTCCTATTTAGCCATTTAGCATGAGTCAACGGGTGATCGGCAGCAACCCCGGCATAAGGAGACGGCTGTTGCGGATTGCAAATATTCTCCCATAACTCATCTCCTATTGCCATACACTACCATTTCACCCGGTTATGCCTCGGATTCGCTAATAGGGGCTGTCATATTTGACTTGAAATCCCTATTATGGTTTTTAGATGGTGCAGCACCAGGTGAAATGGTGGTTCAATTAGGAGATTGGTCAACATCACCGAAAATTCCAGCCTCATGGCCTTTTAGCCATTTAGCCTTATGGCCTTACACCATGTGGCCGATTTGGATGGTTTACCGGTTGTTACAATTAGATCTAGATCATTTCATCAAGGATCCATATCAATTATGGCGATTTGTAATCGTACTTCAACTATTGCTGTTTGGGCCGATGTGTGATTTTGCACCTTTGCTGCATTGCTCATCTCCCCAGACCTTCCGTGATGAGCCGTCGTCAGGGGTCTCCTGTCACAGTTGCGACTTTAGTCGGCATCTGATCCACCTTCCGGAACCTCCTGATGGAATAGCCCGTGGAAAGGTGGAATCCTCGGCCTACAAAGAGGTGGGGAGGTGAGTAGCTGGCCAGTATCTGGCTCGGGCCCGGTGATTTGATTGTAACCTGTAGATTTACCATGTGGATTTGTCAGTTCGGTAAACCAGCAAACACAAAACACCAAAACACCAAAACATCCAAATCCGCCCTAGGATACTATTCTCCCATATTAATCAAAAAAGCTTTCATATTAATAGATTCCATGTCTAGAACCCTGAGGAATTCCCTACTCTTCAATCGCATCTTTAACCAGGTTAATGGATCCAAAAACCATGATTCCGGTGGAATGCCGGTTGTGCATCCGTCACAAAATCCCCCCAAATCCTTCCGATCCGATGTAGTTAACCCTGGCCGGAATTTCGGAATACGGAACCGGATGCAAATCTGCAAATCTACAAATCTGCAAATCTGCTAACCTACTAATCTGCTAATCTGTTAATCTGCGAATTTGTGACACTACAATAAAGAAACACCACCAACATCTCCCCTCAAATATAACTAGACTACTACAAATCTGGCTGGTATTCTGTGACGAATCAAATATCATCTAATCTCTAAAATTTAGAATCTAAAAACTAAATTCGTAACAATCATTCTATACACCATAATATTTTCTTGTCGTAAGCTAACTCATGATGTCGCGAATTGGGTCTTGCCTAACGTCTCACCCCATGAAACCAGACTCAACAAAAGCCACCAAAAGGTTACCACGAATGAGCTCATTTTGTGGGAAAAGTAATTACTATTAATTACAAATAAGGTCAAAAATAACAGGGTGGTTAAATTGTTAAGTCGTAGCACAATTAGGAGAAACAGCAAGCTACCACTCTCAGATAATGGGCCAATATCAGATTCCTTGACTCTCACAAATATTAAAATTTAACACGTTTTACATTATTAGAAGTAGTAGTAAATGACAATGGGCTGGTGCTTAAAAAATTGGCCACAGTCTAGAAGAAGAAAGATTGAATTTTATCATTTCCACCGAAACATCCTACCATACTCATCATAAGCATTATAATACTCATTATATAGTAGAAGAAAATAAGTCCTTTTGCATTATGGTCATTATATTTGTATAAAACTCAATTTTTTGCAAAACATTAATTCTCTTTATGAATCAGATGTCTCTACAATAAAGTGAAGGTGATTTGATATTGGTTGACGTCATATTTGTAGTCCATATTATAAGAATCGTTGATTATCAAATTCCTGGAGAGTTCCAAATACGATAAAAATTTCTTCTTCACCTATGGTAAGGATCTAAACAAGCTGAGGCTCATATTTTGTCACTTGTGTACGATTAGGGTTGTCTGTATTAGGATTAGACTTGTCAGATACTATTCAGAAATATGGCCTCATAGCGATGCTATATAAAGACCTAATCTTGATTTCAACAAGAATTGCCCCTTTAGCTTAGTGGTAGAGCGTTGCACTTGTAATGCAAAGGTCGCTAGTTCAATTCTGGCAGGGGGCATTTTTTTAAATTTTTGCGAACACCATCTAGCATTAGCAACAATGTCCAAACTTGCCTAAACTTACAGACCTTCCCTTGTACCATTAGTACCATTTTTACCCTCTAGAACTAAATCCATTCCACAAGTAAACAATCACACTTGTACCATCATTAGGATCAATTTGCTCTACCCTTTCCCTTGCCTTCAACAAGTAATTGCACTAAGGGTCTTGTGAACCGTATGTGCAGGACACGATCGCCACCTACAAACAATCATACCATACCTTGATCTAAGCGAAACTCATTTATTCAAGGCATCGTCCATGATGAGAGGTTCTATAACTCGCGTTGGGCGAAGTATCCACCCAAGTACACCGCATGGATCGTTTCTACTACTAAGAAGAACGTTTTCTCCTGGTCAAGGACTCTCCAAGGAATTCTCTATCCTTAGTTCTACAAGAACTACCATCACTAATAACAGAAAGGCTTTAGTCACACGCCCCATTGAGTTTCACAGAAATATCGGTTTCATCAAGATTCTTGCACGGGCTACCAAGATCCCTGCTTATGTGGGAGGTACCTTTGCTGCTGGAGGTTCATATGTTGCATACAAAGTAGACCAAGCATCCAGCTACACTACAGATAAGTTGAGTGCATTGAAAGATTTCACCGATGGATTTTTCGACAAAACTGGTGAATTCTTCAAGGGCATGGGTGCAAATGGAAGCGAAGGTGCCGGTAGTGGTGGAAGTAATGGAGGAGGTAATGGAGATACAGCCACCGCAGTTGGTGCCACAGCCGCTGCCGTAGGGTTTTCACCTGAAGACGAAGATGACAATTCCAAAGACATAGAAGAAGATGAAGAAACCTTAATCGATGATGATGATGACGAGGACTTGGAGTCCGATGAAACAGATGACGAAATGATGACCTTAACCAGACAAATGATCGAAATCAGAAATTTACTCTCGAGCATTGACCATGATACCATAAGACTTCCATCAATTGTTGTTATTGGTTCCCAGTCCAGTGGAAAGTCTTCAGTATTGGAGTCCATTGTGGGCCAAGAGTTCTTGCCAAAGGGTTCAAATATGGTGACCAGAAGACCCATCGAGTTGACCTTGATAAATACCCCAGATGCAGCAGCCGATGTTGCAGAGTTCCCTGCATTGAAGATGCATAACTTGACCGATTTCCAACAAGTCCAAAAAATCTTATTTGACTTGAATATGGCTGTTCCAGAACATGAATGTATTTCCAGTGATCCCATCCAAATTACTGTGAGGTCTCCAAGAGTTCCAGATTTGTCTCTTGTGGATTTACCAGGATATATTCAAGTGGAAGCTGCAGACCAACCAATTGAGTTGAAGCAAAAAATCAGACTGTTGTGTAACAGATATCTCGAGGCACCAAACATCATATTAGCTATATCGGCAGCAGATGTCGATCTTGCTAATTCAGCAGCCTTAAGAGCTTCTAGACTAGCCGATCCAAGAGGAGAGAGAACTATCGGTGTGGTCACCAAGGTAGATTTGGTATCCCCAGAACAAGCTACCGCAATTCTCACCAATAGAAAATACCCACTCCGGATGGGATATGTTGGTGTTATTACCAAAGCTCCATCCGCAGGAAAACTGGGATCCAGTCTTTTCTCAAGAAAAGTAGTCACTGGTTATCAATCATTTGTTGCACAACAAAACTTCGAGTACAATTTTTTCAAAGAGAATAAACAAGAATTTGTGGGAACTACTACTGGAACAAGGAATTTGAAGAAGAAATTAATGAAAGTACTTGAAAAATCGATGGCATCATCCTTAAGGCCTACTCATTTTGCCATTCAACAGGAATTGGAAGAAACATCATATCAGTTCAAGGTTGAATTTAACGATAGACCATTGACTCCTCAGATGTATCTTGCCAACAATATTGATGCATTAAAGTTAGCTACGAAGGAATTGAGTCACAACTTCTCTAGAGCAGAATTGAAATCATTACTTAAGAATGAATTAGATCAAAAGGTATTGAATTTGTTAGCTGAAAGATACTGGAATAAACCATTCAGTTTGAAGCAAACTAACACTATTGTCGAACCCGATTTGAGAGAATTATCACAAATTTCCAATATTGATAGTGATGTGTACTGGCATAAGAAATTAGATTTAACTACCAGCTCGTTAACAAAATTGGGTGTTGGTAGATTATCTACCAGCTTAATTACCAATGCGTTGGTTAATGAGGTAGAAAATTTAGTTGATATCACCCAATTAAGAAATCACCCGATGGCAAAGGAAGCGGTGAAGGATGCAGCAAAATCGGTTTTGGGGTCCAAATATTATTCAACTGCAGATCAAGTTGAAAATTGTATCAAGCCTTACAAGTATGAAATTGAAATTGAAGATAGGGAATGGCAAACTAGTAAAGAAAATTCAGTGAGACTTCTCAAGGAAGAAATGAGACAAGCTGATGAGGTTTACAACTTATTAAAGAAACTGGTTGGAGGAAGAAAGTTGCAACAAGTTATGACATACTTAGAGAAGTTGAATATGCAAAAATCAGAAATCGATGTGAATTCCAAAGAAGCGTTTGGATTCTCTCCGCAGTTGATTCAAAAGGGTCAAGATGCTCTTTTCTTGAAAGAAAGAATTGCTTTGTTAAAGATGAGATACCTGTTTGTTAAGAACTCCAAAAAATGTAAGAAGAAAGAGAATAAGTATCAATGTCCAGAAATTTTCTTGGATGCTGTTGCATCAAAAATCGCATCTACTTCAATTTTATTCTTGAATGTTGAACTCTTGAGTGATTTCTACTACAATTTCCCAAGAGAATTAGATGTGAAATTCTTTACTAATTTGTCAGCAGAAGAAATTGAAAGATTTGCTAAGGAAGATCCAAAGATCAAGAAGCATATCGAATTACAAGAACGAAAAGATCTTTTGGAAAATGCATTAAGTAAGATTGAAGGAGTACTCGCGATTCAACGTACTAAAGGAGGCTCGACAAATAATGACACTACCAATAAATCGATCTTTAGTTGGGGAGCTTAGTACGTTCCAACATCAACAATTATTCATGTACAAATTCTAATTTATATCAACCTTGTTTATATCACCCATAGTCTTTTTAAATGCTACAATATAATTATTTTATTAATCTATTGATGTTTATTGAAACTAGTGAAATCAGTAATACTTCTAATTTCCCTCATATGATACATAAGATGCATAAGATGCTATACTTGTCAACTTTTGGTGTTATCAAGTAGTGTGAATTTATTTGATGACTTTGATAATTCTATCGAACAAAGTTTCAATTTGAATACCTTCAATGTTCTCGAAAATAGGTTGGAAAGTATTAAGATCAAGACTTCTATTGAATTCAACATCATCCAACTTTTCAGAATGTCCATTAATTCCTCCAGTATGAATTTGAACATTTCTACTATTTATCACATCAGCAGTGGCTTGAGCATTGATCAACATATTATTCATATCCGATGTCAAATCAAATGCTTCATCTTCATCTTCAGTGACATTTGAAGGTTGAACAATTCCAACTCTTGAATCCAAATCAACAAAAATAAATGAAGAATTATAATGTCTTACTGAAGCAATAGCTTGTTGATGAACTGTAGAATAAACTGGTTTAATCAGAGTTGGTTTGAAAATCAAAATCTTGGATTTAATTGAAAATTCACTATCAATATCATAATAGTTAAGAACCACACATATTAATTTATTAATTGGATCAACTGTTATCAAATTTTTACCTCCACTAGTAGTATTGACTTTGGCATATAAATCATTCATTTTACCAGTCAAAAGATTGAAAGTAGAAAGTCTGGTTTTAGACAAAACAACAAGATCATTACCTAAAATTGATAATGATCTAATTGGTGAACCAGAAAGCGCTGGTATATTGAATTGAACAGGCTCAAATGATTGAACATTTATCACGGTAATAGATGATTCATGACCAATAATAATCAATGAACCGTCTTCAGACCAACACATATCGATAGAATTTGAAGCTAATGAACCACCAAGTTTTGATTTTCTTAAAGTCCAAGCAGTTTGAGTCAGTCTTTCGGCTTTAGCAGTGAATTCTTTGGTAGTTTTAGGTCTCCATAATCTTAAAGATCCTTTATTGTCAACAGTAACAAACGCATTTCCATTAAAATAAGAAGCTGGTGCTGCAAGAATAGAAATGATGGGACTTGATCCATGAGGATCAATGATTTTTGTAGCCAATTCCCATGAACCACTGGTGATATTTTTGGAAGCAGGATTTTTGGAATCGGTATATTTCCAGAATTTCAAAGCATATTGATTGTCACCTTGAGATAATAAATTATCAAAATCTGAGGTTAACATGCTATCGAAAGTACACATCCACTCACCATCTTGAGTAAACCTAATACTACTAATTTCTGGATCTGCCAATTTAGTCTCAGACTTGACCTTACCAGTTGATATAGTAGATGCAGCATTTTGAATGAAACTTTGTTCATTTTTAATCAAATCATATGCTTGAATCACCGAAGAATTTGGGAAATATAAATTCTTGGTTTTTGGATGAACTTCAAATGAGCAAGTATAATCATATCTGAGTTTAGTAATATCAAATTGACTTTTAGCAAATTTCTTTTTAGTTTTAGGTAAAGTAGTCTTTAATGAATTAGAATATTTTGGTCTGATACCATTAACTGATAATCTTGAGACCAAATCAATTGCTGATAAAATTAATACTTCATGAGTATGTTCAGATTCATCTTCACCACCACCGACTTTTAATAATAATTGATAAAAATCTGGCTTGCTTTCATCTATGGAGATTTTTTCAATGGACCCATTCAATCTTGGTAAGAATTGAGTCTTTTCAGTTTCTAATTGCCAAAATACCAATACTCTTTCTAAACCACCAGATAACAAATAAGCATTATCTGCTGAAAAATGTAAGGATTTGACATGATCATTATGCCATTTGAAAAGACGTTGAGGTTTATCCACAACCAACCCTCCATACAAGATTTGGATAGTACCACTGGCAGTACCAAGTGCCACCACGGAATCCTCCGAAACAGCCATGGATGTAATGGGGGCCTTAAAGGGGAATTTGATCCGTTCAGTGGTTAAATTGGTAGATGAAAGGGAATTTGCATCGGAATCCAACATCTCCAAACTAACCAAAACAATCTCATTATCTTCATTTATGAAAGCAATCTTGGTACCTTCCAAGGAAATGCAAAATTTAAGGGTATTATCGATTTCTTTCAAGGGAGTGATTTCTAAGGAATTCCGATCAATCTTACAAATACTTCTGGTTTGAGGTCCAGATTTCTTACCCTTCTTACCATTGATAGTGAAAAATGCATCATCAGTTACTTTAGTCACACTAAGAATGGGAGATTCCACTTCCAAATCAAGTTTGCCCACAATTGGTACGGTCAATTTTTCTTTCCAATTGATCAAAATCACTTCTCCATAACTCTTGAAGAGAAGAACCTGGTGGTTATGACTGGAATCGAGTCGGATATCAACAACATCTTCTCCATCGACTTCAATAGCTCGAATACACTGACGAGTGGAAATGAAATATACCCGAAGTTGATGAGATAATAACACCATGCAGTAACGACCATCGGCAGAAAACACGGTTGCGGCAGCACGGGAGTGGGGGAGGAAAGTTGGCTTTCCTCCAGACACCAAAGTGGTGGTCCAGTCAGATGATCCGCTCATGATTAGTGGTTGATGATTGATGGAGATGCCAAAACTTTTCAAGATGAGATGGTGGTCACGTGGAAGCGGGTCACGTTGCACAATATCAAAGATTCTCATCAACATGTAAACCCTTGAAGAACCACAAAGAAAATGGACATTAAGTTGCAATTTTAGGGGCCTTGTCTATTCCATGGCTCTTGTTGTAGCTTGAGGGTTTTTATAGAATCAAAAATCGTGAAATTGGCTTGGTTTGAACGGACTATAATAATGAGAGAAATTGTACCTTCTTTATGCGAGAATTGGTACTAATGGATTGGTTCAAAAAGGGATATATTCCCCATGTTGGGCTCCAGTTGCCATAGAGAGAATAGTGACAAATACCGGGTCTAAGGTGTTAATTCGTCGTGATATTGTGATGTAACTGAATAGTCCATATCACGTGACCCGTATTAGCTGGTACACTACCCCCCACAGTGCACTTCATCGCTGAAAAGTTTGCCTCTTCACTACACAACTAAGCACTATGATTATTCCTATTCGTTGTTTCTCTTGTGGTAAAGTTGTGGGTGACAAGTGGGAAGCTTACTTGGAGTTGTTACAGGATGAATCCATGACCGAAGGTGATGCTTTGGATGCATTGAAATTGCAAAGATATTGTTGCAGAAGAATGGTGTTGACTCATGTTGATTTGATTGAGAAGTTCTTGAGATACAATCCATTAGAAAAGAAGGAAATCAGTTAAGCGATGAGGTATTGATACCGGACCAAATAACCAACTGAAACAAACCTTTTTCACGAATAATGAAGCTGTGACTTCAAGGAAGCATCGTGACCATCAACGCGTGATGGTCATCACGGCCATTTAACATTTAATACCTGAGGTATTCTGTATTTTAGTAATAAACAATAGAAGAGGAAGTGTAGAAGTAAAAGAATGAAGGGAGAAAGAATGAGAGAAAGAATTAAGAAAGAAAGAAGAAAGAAGGAAGGAAGAAAGAGAGAAAGAATAAAGAAAGAATGAATTAATAGAGAATGAATGAAGAGAGAAATAAAGAATGAATGAATGAAGAGAGAAATAAATAAAGAATGAAAGAAGAGAGGAAGGAAGGAAGGAAGGAAGGAAGGAAGAAAGAAGGAAAGGAAAGGAAATATGGTAAATTGAAAAGACCAGATTAATGAGATCAAAAGGGAAGAATGGAGCAAATTAAAGCATGTTGGAATTGAATTGAACTGAACAGATTAGAAGCAGTAAGACTATGGAGTTGTGTGACTGGATATGGTTAGATTTGGCTAGAAATGGTTAGATTTGATCAGTACCAAGTACATATATACTTTAGTACAGCTTTAACTCTAGCATGGGAGATCTTGTTTTTCCTACAATGTTTTCATCCAATTGTGTCATTTGAATAAAACACCATACAAATCTTACTTGACTTCCAGCATTAGCTGAAGTTCATAAATTTCTAAGCTATTTTGCTTAATCACTTGAACTGATATGCTCAAAGAAATAAAAAGGATAAACTCAATAAACTCAATAAACTTGATATTAATTGACGAACCTTTTAGAATTAATCATACGTCATAATTCTGTCCAGATATCCTTCCATTTTATTTCTGTTCTAATCTGAGATGAGTATCACCAACTAGTCTTTTCCCTTGAAGTTAAATGGCTTGATTTGTCAATGGGTGGACAATTGAGTGCTTTGGAGAGCCATTGAGAATCTTGAATGAGTCAGGAAATTCAATTGATAGTGAAATCAATTGACTAAAGGCTATTCTTAGTAAAGTTACAACTTGATACATTTTTTAATTTAGAGTTTGAAGATTGACGTTTTAGGACCATTACCATCTCTTTTGAGCCTTCCTAAACTTTGCCTGAATTGAAACAGTCTCATTTCTGGAACATCCCATCTCCTCCAATCTCCCCCCATCTCCTCCAATATCCCCCAATCTCCCCCAATCTATAACTCTTCTACTTGTCAGTTAGATAAATTCAAAATCATAAGTTATTTGGCATATAAAATATCGGCTATAATATTTGTGTTTACTTTAGCTTTTGCTTAGTTTTTGCTTAGTTTTTGTTATTCTTTTTGCTTAATCGGCATCTGCTGAATCAACAATTTGAATGTATTCGTAAAAGAATGCATTGAGATGCAAATGAGCATCAAAGTCAAGTTTTTCGTCAACACTGTGGATATTGGACTTCAAAAAATCATTATAGTACATTGGAGTGGCTCTGAAAATATTCTTGGTCAAGCTCCAATAGTGTCTGGTGTCGGTATTTCCAGGCATCAATACAGGGGCGGTGACGATTGGATGGGTGTTATTGGGCAAGGCAACATCCTCAAAAACGTGTCTAATGGCACCAGCAAAGTATTTGAATACATTTGATTCAGTTGAAGTCAATGGGGATGTTGGTAAGGTTGGTCCGAAATCAGACAAAATCAAGGTACCTTCAGTGTTATGTTTCTTGAGAATAGTACCAAAAGAATCAACCTTCATTCCGTGCTTCTCGGCTACAGTGAGAGCCAACAGGGTGACCCAATCTCTTAAGTTTTCAACAGTGGATTCCACGGCAATACGATGGTTAACCACCAAAGTGGCAGATTCTGGAAGTGCATTAGCCTTTTCACCTCCCTTAATAATATCCAAAGCTTGAGTGGTACGAATACTTGAGCTAAGGAGGTCTTGTTTTTCAAGTAATTTCACAATCTTTGAGTTGGCCAATTTATTGTAAGCAGCTTGAAGAATGGTTCTCTTTGCAAGACGACCGATTTTGTGTTTAGGGTCATGAACTGCCATACATTGCAAGTAAGCCATGTTAGGATTCTTTTTGGTGAAAATCAGTTCATGGGGGTTGCTTTCGATATTGAATGCAAGTTCGGAAAGAATACCAATAGCAGTATGAGGAGGAGGATTGGAAGAATGTCCTCCTTTACGTCTGACTTGGATTTGAAGATCGTAATAACCCTTTTCACGAAGAGCTGGAATAGCAACAATGGTATCAGTTAAAGCATCCTTCATCAAACCAGGTCCTTCATCAATAATAGCATAGATAGAATTCTTTCCGAATCTCTCTTCAATATAGGCATTGATGGAAGTTGCACCATGGATTCCAGAAGCTTCTTCGTCAAATCCAAATGCCGCCAAGATACCTCTCTTGGGCTTATAGCCCTGTTGTAAAAGTAATTCCAATGATTCCAATACTGAAATAACCACATTTTTGCAATCCACTGAACCTCTACCGTAAAGGTATTTTCCATCATAATGAGCTTCTTCTGGGGGATAGGTCCAGTCTCCGAGTGATTCTTCTTGAACGGGAACCGTATCAATGTGACCAGTCAACATCAATGGTTTGAGATCTTGAGATCCTTTCCAGTAATAGACAAGTCCATAAGTATTAACTGTATTGATTTCAAGGGTCGAATACACCAAAGGAAAAGTCTTTTCAAGATACTTATGCAACTTCTTGAATTTGGCCCAAGTTTCGGGAGACTTCTTTGGAGAAGGCTGGTTATCAACGATGGTGGTATCAATTTTCACTGCACCTTGAAGTCTCTCAATGGACTGTTTACGGTACTCCTTATCATTGATGATTGCATGTACCACAGAACTATCAGCGAGGTACGACTTGGGGACAATTGGTTCATGGAGTGGACAAATGTTGGTATCGACGGGAGCAACCAAGATACGCATATAGTTGTAGACACTGAAGTGAATAACTACCCAAATGGCTACCAAGGTAGCACCAATTGCAATGGCGATCTTGGTTCCATGAGAACGGAGGTTAGGGCGATTGATTTCACCATCATTCAAGGGGAGTCCTACCATTTTACCTATGTAAGGATAAAGAAGGAGATGTAATTGGTGGGGGTAAATTTGACTGGTGTAATTGTGGTAATTACAACACCGCTTAAGGTGATAATTTGCGCGTCAATTAGTAGTGCGGAAATTTGCAATTTTGCTCACCCAATGTGGGCCCAATGTGGAGATTGGGACAATTTGATTGCGTAAGATAGTGTCAGGTGCAGGACTTGTTAACACATGCCTCTCGGAGTTAAGTCAAAAAAGCTATCGCTTGCACGTGACCCAACGGTCGGACCACATACCACATAAAGGAGGGGTGAGGACCCAACACCAAATGCCGGTTAATCCTCCTTACATCGAGCCATTATGCGGGCTATGCAGGTTATGCTTCCTATTGATGCGAGTATCACCAGTTGCTTTTATAGTTCTCCGACATGCATGTGCACTCTGGCCCCTGCCCCGTCCCCGATACTGGTGCTGATGCAATGAAGCTGCCTGGTTCCCCACACTAAAACAATTGCAATCCATCGTCTAAGCATTCGGTCTCCTTGTAAGAGATTTGATGCAACTACGGTA
Organism: Suhomyces chickasaworum; assembly: GCA_030568495.1. Classification (NCBI taxonomy): domain Eukaryota; kingdom Fungi; phylum Ascomycota; class Pichiomycetes; order Serinales; family Debaryomycetaceae; genus Suhomyces; species Suhomyces chickasaworum. The sequence goes on along the minus strand of JAJMGF010000016.1, from coordinate 105,845 downwards.
AAATTCCAGGCAATTCTCCTGCATAGCGTTTGGTTTGGTGGTAAATTCTATAGTGATGTCGAACACTGCCCTGATTTCTTGACATGACTACGTTCACGTGATGTTTCAACGCGCCTCGCTTCTGCGCGTATGCCTGCATACCAAGGGGGTGTTTGTATTTACATTCGCAGCTGCAACACGCGACCCTTCACCCTTGGCTATATAACCTTGACATGCCCTTGAAGCTTTTGCATTCTGAATCTTTCCTTTCATTGTCGATACATTCAACTTCGAAGTCGAAACTAACATCGTGCTCTGCTTTCAGCGTATCTAATCGCGTCCATTCCTTTCAATTGCCGTTCACACTCGCTTACATTCAATGAAGTTCACTCCTGTCGCAGCCATTGCCCTTTTGGCCTCCTCTGTATCTGCTGTCCCTTTCAAGCGATATGAGAACAGCACCGACTCTACAATCACCTCTGCTGGTGCCCTTTCTCCAGCTGCTGGTGCAGCTGATGTTCCTTCTACCGTTGCAACTGTTGCTCCATCAGTTGCAGCTGCTGCAGCTGCTCCTGCTGAATCAAATCAGGCCAAAGCTGAAGTGACAACCGACGAAGATGACACCACCATCACCATGAACAAGTTTGTCACTGTCACTTTGGAAAGTACCACCGCAACCTTTGCCGCTACTGCCACCAGCGAGATTGCCTCTGCTAAGGCGGTTGCTTCTGCTGCTCAAGTTGAACAAGCTGCTCAAGCCGGTTTCCTGGCCACTACAACCTCAACCATCACTTCGGTGGTTACCATCACTAGTGATGCTACTATTTATGTCACTGACACCGTCAGTACCTCCACCGGTGGAACTCAAGTCAAGGCTGTTTCTCACTCCGATGCTTCCCCTGATGCTTGTGTTCCATCCACAGTTACCGTGACGGTTACTGCTGCTCCTCAAGCTTCTCAAGGTGCTAAGGCAGCCAACAAAGCTGAAGATGATGAGGATGTCACCTCTACCATCACTTTCTACTCTACTCAAACCACTTCATACCCAGTGACTGCCGAGTTCACTTACTCCGATATCACTACTACTCTCACCACCTATGTGCAAGTTACCACCACTGGTACATTCACCACCACCACTGCCATTCCAAAGACCCCCTCCACTAGCGCCACCGTGGCTGCTGAGTCCACTGGGGTCATCAAAGCCCAAGCTTCAGGAACTCCTACTCCTGAATCTCCTGCTTTAAATACTACTGTTCCAATTTCTGCCGCTAAGAATGGCACTGTCTATTCTGCTGCCCCAGCCCCAGCGCAAGCCTCAATTTACACTTCTGAGGCTGATCTCTCCAAGAGAAGCAACAAGTTTTTTTCTTACTTTCTTTAGTAACGGTATTTGGATAAATAAATGGTATGTTTGATATGTTAATATTCGTAGAACTGGTTGAACAGTTTCGCATTATACCACAATAGTTGTCTAGACAACATTAATATGTACTCAATTAACACCTAATTAGTACAAATTGAGATGGATCTGATCAATGGTAACCATTTGCTCCCTAGGATATTGAATCAAGTGAAACCTTGGGACAATATCTATTATGGTGGTACTATTCTTGAACAATCCTATCAATTGATCCAATTAAGCAGTTAAGCAGGGCTGAAAAATAGGAAACACGCATTCCAAATTTCATCACCTCCCACCGTGAACTTTGAACAAATCAACACCTAGAGATGACAATGGAAGCATATGGAGCTCATGGAAACCAATGGAAATCAATGGAAATATTTGAAATTAACAAGCTTTAAATAGGCAAAATGCTCTCTATAAATCCATAAATAATCGTAAATAATCATAATTGTTTCTACATATTAACAAAGCGCGCAATGCATTTTGCGCATCAATACATCTCGAACCATTTCGGGAATCATAGCTGGCCACAAATATCGCCATACTCATGATGTTGAGCAAGTAAAATTTTACTATGGAACAGCAAGAAATTTGGAAACAACAAAAAGTTTGGAAACAGCAAATTTAAATTCTAGAAGGGATGGTCATTTGAAGTCCGATTCTACCACGTAATTACGTAATTCCCTTCCCATGATATGATGGTATCCACCACCAGCCTTTACCGGTCTTTAAACTCCTTCAACATATCATATTTGAACAAGGATTCTTCCTTTTCTGCTTCAGGGCTTATTCTATGGGATTCCATACTATATACTTATTGTTATTGGCATTGACAGAAGTTGTTTTTGCTGATGTTCCTGATTAAATACATGCTGTGAAATTGGACCTTTAATTTCAATTTACAGCACTTAATAAGGCACTAGTTCATTGGTCCAATTGAGATGTTAAGTTTTAAAGACAGATGTAGCTCCGAATCAGGACTGATGGGGTGTCTACGGTACTCTTAAACAGAGTGCACATATTATATAAGAAGATTCTATGAGAATTAAACCTTCTGTCCACTATTGCTTCGTTACCAGTTTCACCCTGGATGCTTTAGCAGCTTAATCACAAGCTTCACCACCCTACTAGTTGATTACCGGTACCATGAACATTAGAGCCATTATTATCTGAAATATTACTTCACTACTAAACCCAGCTTATGTAATCAGAATCCATAAACTGTACCTCAACAGGATGAGATAAACACTGTGTCACTCTAAAGCCTGGCGACAATTCTTAAAGAATAATACATTCAATGCTCTCACAAAGAGATCTAAATTTTCAATACTTTACAAAGATATCTATTCTTCCAATTCATAATGCCAAATAGTCGCTTGTATCTATTCAGAATAACAACCTTTATAATAGTAAGGTATCTTTAACATAACTAACACTTTAATGGATTCAAGTGATTATGTAATTGTCAATATTAAGAGGTCTATTTTTATCCACATACACACCCCATCTATGTTGCCAACTATGTTGGTTATACATTTATACCCAGCTATACAGAAGACCCAATTAGGTAGACTGAAGACCCAATTAGGTAGGGACCGGAATGGAACTGTATGGAAGTTCTCTACCTTTTTGTCCCTCTTGTGCCATTAATGCTCCACAGAGATTGAGCCTCGCACGATGGCATAATCGCGCGTCGCGTTCTATATTGCCTTGATATTAACTGTTGATGTTTAGTTTGTTTATTTTGGTGTTATCTAACATATCATTAACCGCCATCTCCCTTTTCCCTTTCACCCTTCCCCTTTCCCCTTTCCCATGCCATCTCCACAGAAAGGAAGTCGCCATGAGACTCATAATGATACCTTCTCCCCCATAAAGCTACCCCTAGCCACCACCCCCAGTACCAAACTTGGAGCTCCCCAAACCGCTACAGCTGCAACCCCTTCCGATTTGATGGTTCATCCTCATGGATTATCTGCCAAACATGCAGCATCTTCCGGCAAAAGAAGAAATACCATCCACGCCACCCAAAGACGTTCACTAGTTGACACTCCTTTGCTTGATCTGCCCTCTGTCCAGCCCTCTCGCGATGATTTGGACTCTATTGACGGTATGAACCCCAATCCAAAATATCCCCTTACTTCGCCCCGGGCCAATAGCAAGAAGTTCAACCTTGAAAGTATCAAGCGTTCCAAGGCCAAGCTTGATTCAAGGTTCGGAACGGGAGCCAGCGGTTCCGATGAGAAAGAAAATAATCCTATCCACCTATCCCCTGGAAAGGATGATGAATCCGAAGAACATGATAGTTCACCAATCAAAAGAAACAGAACAACCAAAGGAAATGCCCGCAAAATAGCTAAAGTCATTACCAGTGCCGATGTAATAAACTCATCCGATCACCTGGTTCAAATAAATGAGCTTTTCTATAAGGAGGACCTAGTGGCACAATTAAGCTCGGCCAAATCATCTCCTATGAAAAACATTTCCTCTCCACAACAAATTCAATTCAATGAATCAAAATCTTCAATTAAAGCTGTTCCAACCGTCATCGATAATGATAGTGATAGTGATCCAGAAGATTATGGTAGAATCGAAAATACCATCCTGCAAACATTAATGCCTAACACATCAACAAACTATAATCACACCCAGCTCAGTAAAATCATCAAGTTAGATGCCGGAGCCAATGAATATATCACACCACAAAGATTAACTGAACCAATTGCTAAGAGCCCAGCAACCAATCAACAAGTAAGAATTAATGATAACATCGTCATTGACCAAGAATTCGATGTCGATTTGACTGATGCAAACAAGACGGAATTAAAGGACACAACCAGTCCTTTGAAACATCTCAAACCCAGACTTTCTCATAGGGAAATCGATCTTGAAAGAAATCAGATTACCGAAGAAGCTGACGCTGCTAGCTTCGATAACAACACGATTTTGGGAGATGAAAAACTTGTGGAAGAACCTACTATCAATTTCCTAATGTCTCCAAACTCAAAACCGGTGTTTTCTATGTTTCAAGTAAACCAAATGCAAGATGAAGACAGAGAAAAAATAAATTCTCTTCGGGAATCAATCAAAGCCAAAGAGAATAATTTGATCGACTTGAGACAACAGTTATCTGAATCGCTTAAAGAATTGACCAAGAAAGATCAAGAACTTGAAGATATTAAAGATGATAGCAATGTTCAAAAGCGTAATATTGGTTTTCTTTCTGTGCAATTGAATCATAATGAGCGTGAATTGGCTTCTATTACAAAGAATTTCAAGATTAAGGAAAGTATCATAGAAAATTTGAAATCCAAGTTGAATGATACGATTGTTCAAAAGGATGAGCTTTTAGCTTTAAATAAAGAGCTCACAAATCAAGTAAATGAACTTACAACTTCTAATATTGATAACGCCTATAAGGCAGAGACATTACTCGCAGACAAGCTAATGTTACAAAAATCCAAACAAGAGATTGAGCAGTCAAATACAGAATTGATTTCAGAAATCAAGAATCTTAAGGATATCAATGTTAAACAAGAAGAATTATTGAAAGAATTGGATAACTTGGAACAATTAGCGAATGATAAAATCCTGAGTCTTGAGGTAAAGATTCAGGATCAAGCAAAGGAGTTAGAAGATAAGACCATCCAATACAAGGAAGAAAAGAGCAAAATATTAAATGATTTTGGAAATCGAGAATCAGAACTTGAGAAAGATAATTCTAATTTAAAGTTAAAAATTAATCAATACTTGGATGATATTGAAGAACTCAAGGAATCAAAAAAGGAGATTCAAAAGCAAGTGGTAAGTTTGGAAGCTCAACTCGAGAATATCGAAGATTCGCAGGATAATAAAGTGAAGGAATTACAATCGATTATTGAGGAAAAAGAATCAATAATTAATGAGGATGTTGCCAAACTTAACGAATTGGTAGAAGCAATTGAAAAGAAGAAGAAGAATTATGAAGATATCATTGCACATTATAAGTCTGAAATGGAAAAGTTACAACAAGATGCTGATCAAGATAAGGACTTGAAAAAAGATATAGACTTCTTACAAAGTCAAATCAAACATCAAGAAATCGAGTCGCAAAAGAAGATCGATGAAGTTGCAGCATTTCTTCATAAGCAATATGCAGAGAAACATACCAGAAAACTTGGTGAAGTGAGAGATCAATATGAAAAAGAATTAACTAGCGTGAGTTTAGAGAAGAAAACCATGCTTCGAGAAATTGATCTGTTGAAGAGGAAATTAACTCGTTCACACGAAGAAAATCAAAAATTATCTGAATATGCCCACTCAAACAAGCTCAAATATTCTGGTTCCACCATGGCATCTTCACAAGGTAGTCCCAAAAGGGGAAGAACCGCCAGGTATTAAACAACATAGATAAATATAAATAATACACTAGGGTATATATATTAGGGTATATATATATATGTATGGTGTATATGTATTTAGGGTATGTATTTAGGGTATGTATTTAGGGTATATATATTAGGGTATATATATTCAGTTTATTAGGAAAAGGTCGTACATACGCCAAAAGTTCCCGTGCTCGCACACGTGATCTCGAAACCGCACTATTCTTCCAACATTCCATCAACTATAACTAAGCAAACTACTAGTGAACTTCAATCAATCTTAGTAAATAACATTTGCATCACGTTTTGTTGTTTGTTCCAGTCAGAATAGTCATGTCTAACAGGGAAGCCGTCAAATTATACGAAACAGTCATCGAAGAAGTGATTTCAGACTCGAGACAAGACTTTGAAAACAACGGAATTGATGAATCAACTTTACAAGACTTAAGAAGAATATGGTGTGAAAAGTTATCCCAAACTCAAGTGGCAAGATTCTCTTGGGATGAAGAAGATACGTTTGATTCCAATACACTTGCTGCTCATGCCAGAGGATTGGCTGGAGTTGGACTTCCATTGTCAGGTGGATTAAGCTCAGGTTTAGACCATGGAATTGGTGGCAATGCTGGATTAGAATTACCCAATGTAGGTCATTCCAGTGATTTAAGTTATAGTGCTGTTGTTACGGGTACCAACAGTAGTGGACTTGAGCTTCCACATATACAAAGTGATGATGAAGATCATGGTACAGGATTGATGTTACCTAACATTAAACAATCAGATGGTACTTTTGAGATGACCATATACACGGACGATGCACCCAAGATCATAGAAGCCATGAAGTCGGGTAAAATAAAACAGGCTGATGGAGCCTTAGATGATGATGATGATGATGGGATTTTTAATGATTCAGATGATATCAATTCGGACCTTGATGATGGTCTTGAAAGTGAAAAGCTGGACGATGAAGATGGTGATCAAGAAGGACAAATCATGTTATGTTTATACGAAAAGGTACAGAGAATCAAGAACAAGTGGAAGTCTACATTGAAAGAAGGTGTGGCAAATATTAATGGAAGAGACTATGTATTTCAAAAAGCTACCGGAGAATGTGAATGGTGAATAGCTTACCAAGGGCGGCCCTGGCCAAACCAGTTGCTAGGGTTGCTAAGGCCTTGGCCGAAGCCTTGGCCATGGCCTCCATGATGACTACCATGATGACCACCATGTGGTCTACCACCATTGTGTTTCATGGCATCTTCTATTTTGTTAGCAGCGATAGCTCCTACCACTGCACCTCCAATCTTTCCAAGAGTCCCGTGGTTCTTAAAGAGTTTTCCACCACCATATGCACCGGCAGCACCTCCACCAACGGTAGCAAGAAAGCCCTTTTCTTGTTGTTCACCACCATATTGTTGATTTTGGTTTTGTCCATGTTGAGCACCTGGACCTCCAGATCCAGATCCAGATCCAGATCCATAGCCAGGTCCAGATCCATAGCCAGGTCCATTGTCATATCCTTGGCCATAACTTTGCTGTTGACCGTATCCTTGCTGTTGACCTTGTTGGTGGTTGTACCCTTGAGAGTTGTGTCCCTGGTTGGAGTTGTAATATCCTCGATCTCCCGAGTTATAGAATTCGTTGGCTGACATTGTTAGAATAAACTGGTACTTGAATCGATGTAGTTTACAGTTTGGTAGATCGTGCCATAGTTTGGGCTTATATACTAAGACTCGTCTATTACGTGGAATGTACTACCTTGGCACTACACTATACATGCACTTCGCCCCGGTCACTCAAAGTGCACTTTATTCATTCAAACTGCGAATGATGTAAACTGCGGTTTGTCGGCTTAGCGAGCTGGATCAATTGTTCCACATCTGATGCATCATCTCCATCACCACAGCCGTGAAAACTGGGGTAATTTTAAACTATTTTTCATTGGTAAATTTCCGGATATTTAAGCCGATGTAATGCTATTTTTAATCCTAATCGAATGGATAGTGGCACGGTTTTCCACGTGATTTCTACCGGTTAGATCTGGTGATATGAACACGGAACCTTACTTCATTAACAAAACAATCACGGAATTATACTAAGAATATGGAACGAACTTGGAAAGAATATGGAACGGAATTGGAACGGAATTGGAACGGAATTTGATGTTCGGAAAATTTCTTCAAGTGTCATTCAACTTTAAATCACACCTCCTTAGTTAATTATTAATTACATGTTGACATCAAGGTACTTTCCATCTGTCTCTAATGTGCTAATTAAATAACTTTGTTTTACAATTAATATTACACAAAGGGTGACTTAAAAATTGGGGATTTGTAAGTCTAAAACTTCTCTTTTGCTGTCTTCCACTGGTGCTGTGCCTTCAAAAATACACTCAAAATCAACCAAGTAGGTGCTCAACACTTCCAATGATATATTCAAAGTTGGCACAAACACAATGCAAACATTCCTTAAGTTCATTCTATTATTTTGGCTTTGACTAATGATCTGTCTCAAAAAGTTGAAAATAACATAACTTATATCAAAGTGAATTGGATCATAATTTTCTCGAGTATATTCTCGAAAGATCATCGCAAGTGATGATGGTGCAAGTGATTTTCCATTTTGTAAGATCACTTGGTTCAAATGATTATATGCATGGATTCCAATAATAGGAGCTGGTAATTCTCTCAAGTATGCTTTAAATAATCCTGCCACAGTATGCATATCTGGCTTAAGTGGAGATTCAAACAAGTCAATATCGAATTGTGAATTAAATTGTTCCTTGAGTTGTCGTATAGTCGAAGCTGATCCACTCAATCTGAATATTCCCTCTTCATAAATTGCCCCTGTACGAGTTAAGAAATCCAAACACCTAAACACAATACTTGGAACTCTACGTCCAGCGTATTCATGATTCGATAATTCAAAACTTTCCTTGATGTTTCTTCCAAATACCAACTTAATTACTCCATCATCCAAGTTCAATTGATCAAGATAATGCTGCATTTCAGTAGAATGAGCTGGGGTCGGTGTTATTGGAGTACTCAATCCATTATTAACATGATGCATTGAAGTATTGAGGGTTTGAACTGATACACCCCCAGTAGGTAAATTATTACCATTACTATGATTATGACTATCCTCGTTTCTTCTAAATGGAAAGTATCGTTTCTTTGGTTTCTTAGAACTTTCATTTACCACCTCTTCAGGATATGACAACTGATCATTAATCTGCTGAATTGGTTCATCGTAAGACTCATTCTTACTATTAGGAGAATCTACCGATTCAACATCAGGACCTCCTGTTGCTGGTTCATTGAAATCAAGCAATACATCAACCCATTCATCTCTTTCTTCATCTGTTTCAGCACAGAAGAAATGTTTGGGGTATGAATTAGATAACTTAGTCTTTTGAGATTCCATTATCAAGAACGCGTGTCTATACCCCTTATCTTCAGCAACAGAATCTTGAGATTGTCTTCCTATCTGACAATTTTTCAATTTGATTTGTTCAACCAATGGTCCTCCAGGAACTTCATAAATTTCCAATGAAGGTCCATCCACTTGACACCAACGAATTTTCCAACTTGTGCCTAATCCTTTATACCTCCTGATCAAGTAACCTTCCTTAGTAGCACCGCTCTTGTAGTCATCAAGTGGATTAACAAAATCAAGTGACAAATACTTGCAAATCCTGAATAAAACCAGTTGTGGAATATGTGGCATTACAAAAAGGGTATTAAAATAGTTTTGAAGACCATTTCTTCTTTGCTCAATTTTTGAAGGTGTGGTTGATAAGAACAACATCTTTTCAGGAAGCGGAGGTAATCCAAAATATTCAACGATAGGTCTAATCTCACTATCGAACGCAGAAAGTTGGGTATAAGTTTTCCGTATCCTCCACATCTCTTTAGAACTTTCTCTATCTTTAATGACAATAGTGATATTGGGCTCATCTGCTCTTTTACCATTGCTTGAAGGAACAGAAATAGTACTTTGAACAACTATATCAATAGTCTGGAAATCATTGGGCTTAATAAATAAAATGGAGTCATCTTCTTCTTGTTTAGGAGTTTGAAGGACATGGAATGATCCCTTTCCAGAAGAAATAGTGGTGGCAGCAGAACCTGTAGAGCTTAATCCGGGTCTTAATTCTGTCGTATGCAAGTTTGGAGTTTTCAAAACATCATCATTTCTGATTTCTGGAGCAAATCTCGAGAATCCGTCAGGGGTTAAAGGAATCTTGTCTTCAATTGGCGATGAGGGCACATTGTTAAATTGAGGTTGATTTTGCATTGGAGGGGTATCGAACCTTCCAGTAAATGCCGATGAAGCAATTGAATGTTGGTCGTGAAATTTATCATTAATGTTAGGTGATTTGGTAGAATTTTGTACATCGGATGCACCTGTACTCGATGGAGAGTCCAAAGTTTCCTTCTCGCGTTTGTCTTGTTGATGTTGCAACGATGCTGGCAACTTTATCCTAGATTTATACGACAGGAAACTGCTAGTACTTTGATTCTTAGCTGAGGAGTAACCTACCTTGGTACTTGCTGTGGATTGATCTTGAGCACTTTGATTTGATCTAGTCCGACTAATATCATATGATGTGCTGCTCTTCATGCTAACAAAACTACTATCGTTCACGTTGACCTGAGGATCAACCTCAGGGTCGGTAGTGATGGATCTCTTGGGTTCAAGTGGATAGTTGGTCTCTTGGCTGGGAGAAACTATCGGAGGAGATTGGTCGATATCGGGTTGATAAGTGATTGATTGAATGGGTTGCTCCGATGTAGCGGTAAGTGTTTCAGTTGATTTAGCGAATTCCGAAAGTTGGGAGGTTTCTGAGTCTGGAACAGGAGAATTACGTCTTCTTCTAGCAGATCTTAAAGGAATTTCCACTTCATTTTTCGAAGGAATTTTTATGGTTAATGGAACGGTTTCAGGTGGGTTGCTAGGACTAGTGGGTTGCAGAGCAGGTTTTGAAGGCAGTGAAGGGTTGGCATTGGCCAATTGTGCACGAAGTTCTTTGATCTCAAAGAGTAAGAGCTCAATATACTCTTTATCGGTCATATTATCCCTGTTGAAATTGGGATCAGAAGGGGGTAACATTTGGGTATTTCTGACACGACGATTAGAGTGATCGTGTCCATTCAACGATCCATTCAAAGGGGGTGTTTGGACGTGACTAACATTGATTTTCAATCCTCCACTATATTGGGATGTATCAGGTCTGATTGGTAATGGTGGTGGATCATTTACCATCACATTTCCATCACCTCCCTGTGGTGCACCCTGTGGGGACACCCCGGCTTCAGAGTTCCTTTTATAGTCTGTTGCTTCCATAACGTGACTATTAATCACAGTCACAATTTAAGATGAGAATGACAGCCTTGTGATAAAAAATAAAGCCTTAATGAATCACTTAACACCTTGAAAAGGTCAATAGTCTTGGATTTTGTGTGAAGGATGTGGTTGTTGTATCTTTAGGACCTCGTCTGTAAATTCTCCACGCGTAGACGTAAATGAGGCTGGGACGACCGATGAAACGGATACGAGGCTACGTTATATGAGTTACGTAATCTATTTATTTGAAAGAATTATGGCCCAAGTAGATGGGGTGATGAAAATTAGCATTGGGCGATCAATTAAAGGATGAGTTGTACCAAGATGTGTAAAGGTACGATATAAAATTATTTTGAAATCTTCTTAAAGTATGACCTCGTGTGCCGAATAATTTTCCGATCATCTTCAGGGTCTACTTCAGGACTTTTAACCGTCACTGGAGGTGGATCTGCAATTGGTGGTTGATATTGGTAGATGTAATTAGCAGGTAAAATTGCATTGGGCATCATTGACCGCGCTAATTTGATAACTTCATTGGCCCACACTGTGATGTCACTTTGTGGCTTTTTATAAGGAAGCCAATTTTTCTTACAACCTTTAACAAGTTCTTTCATAACTTGTTCTGTACCCCAAGTATCATTCCAAAGTGGTTCATCTTCATTGTTAAGCCCAATCAAATGCGAGAAAATTCCAGTGGATAATGCACCATCAGAATAGCCTCCCTCTAAAAATGATACCACCTTTCCACCTGTATGTATTTTGGCCAACTTGACCACGTCTTTTGTAAATGTTGCATAAAATGAAGTTGGAACGTTGATTCCATGTCTTTGCATATGAGCACTTTCATATTCGGATGCATCAAATCCAGCCGAAATGGCGATTAATGGTTTGAATGGAAGTGGTGGAATTGGCTTTTCGATTGGTTGATTGTATAAATGTGGTTTAAGTAGGTATTTGTTATATTTTGCTAAGTTGGCAACGTACTCCTGGTACTCTTGCTCATACTGCTTTTTTGATTGATTTAAAAATTGATTTGCACGGTTAAGGATCTGGACATACTTGGTTTGATAATGCTTATAGAATTCTTCTTCGTTTTTCCATTCCTGAATGTGAACGTTCCAAATATTCAAGTCGTGGTCCATGATACAAGTTGATGCATTTTTAATGTTTTCCTTAGATGCATATCCTAATTCTGTAGGATATGATTTGATGTCATGTAATGAAAAGTATCCAACCTTTGGATATTTAGCAAATCTTTTACCATATTCATCTCTTGCGACATAATCAACCTCGTCATCTTCTTCTTGACCATAATCACCTTGAAATCCTGCTCTTTCCCAACAAATATCTTGACTACCATCACCGTGATGTAAATCGATATCAAGAATTGCACAGTGGGTTACCTGATATTTCTCGAATGCATATTCTATACCAACCTGAACATTATTCAAAAGGCAAAATCCACTAGGCAAACATGCATGAGAATGATGGCCTGGGGGTCTGATCATGACAAAAACCAAATTTCGGTTCATTTCTTCTTGTCCATAAAGGGAGTCAATGGACGTTTCGATGGTACCTAATACACCCTCAATTGCATTGATTGTTTTAGGAGTTAAATATATGTCACCAGTATTCCAATCTTCTGGGACTTCGATATGATCTTTCTGGAGCTTGTCAGCGGATTCGAGACATAATTCGATCAATTTCTTTGGCCAGTTTTTACCGTGAACTCTCATGACATAATTGGACACTGCAGACAGTCTCTTTGTTGAGTTCTGAACCTCATAGAAGAATGGAAACATGGTAACGGCTGCAGATACTCCGATACAAGCCGCCAAGAGTCGTTGGGGTCTTTCGAAGATGGTAGACAAGTAGGATTTCGTGACCCATTTTCTGCCGAAGGCATGTTCGGCCGAGTAAGGAGAAAGCAAGATCAATGTCTTGTCGTTGGCATTAACAAAGCGAGGAGATTCTTTCTGGATGTGGGGATTTGAACTCAAGAACTCATGGAAGGTTCTAAAATAACGTTCTAGTTTATAGTCTATCAATGGAGAAGGTTCAAGTAGGTGGCGGTACGAATCGTAGGGGTCGGGGCTAGGAGACTTGGGCGTGGGGGTGGCATTAGGAGTAGGCGACCTCGATCCCGGCTTGGAGGTTCGATCCTTATGGACAACCTTGGTCTTGTATGCTTTGTCTTTACTGAGCTTTTGCGATGGCTGGAGACTATACCTTCTCTTTGACTTGAACTGGGGGATCTGCTCGTCACGGACCTCGTTTTCCTCGAGCTCGTCGATATCCACGATACTTTGGTCTCTGGTATAGTTGACGGTTGAATTGTGGAGAACGGTATGATCAATGGAAATGTCGTTATCCTCTTCCACTTCATTGGACGACGGCCTTATGGTAAGGGTGGTCTCAAATTGGGAGATCAACGACTCTTCACTGTCGTTCTTCTGGAGTTGAGATGCCATCCTATGGACTTGGATGAGATGTGTCTGGAGCTTTGATTCCAATAGCGCACGTCAGCAACCAGTTGAACTGGAGGTTGTTGTGGTCACGTGGGAAGGGGTTGCTGCAAAAACGCGACCGCGCAATCCATGCCCTTTACCACCACTAACCTGGAACGGAGACCCTGACAACGGTAGCGAATACCAACAAAAGAACCAACAATGAACCAACGACCAACAACCAAAATGATACCAGTACTTAATCATAGAACCCAAATGAGCGAACCAATCACTCGTCTTATTTTTCAGTCAATCACTCGTCTTGTCTTGTCTATTTGTCTTTTTGTCATTAGTTGGGCATTTTAGTTGGGCATTTTAGTTGTGTGTTTTTCGCTCCTACGGTTTATTTGTGGTAATTTGTGGTTATTTGTGGTTCTTTTGTTGACTGCTTACCTCTTGAGGTGAGGAAATATACACCCGATTGAGGTTGGAGGTCTGTGGTGTTGTACGTCAATAACAATCCCCGTTATTAAGAAATGGCGGTAGTTGGCTTATGTTGCCAAATAACATAACATACGCTATCATCGTTTCAGGTATGTTTCATGTTACATGTTTCATCTGTCCTATGGAAGGGCTCGATTCATATCGGGAAGCTCTGTTGGATGAAAAGGCTTTGACACAACCCTTAACAATAGTTTCGAATATGCTTCTTTGCATGTTGTGTCAGTTTATGACACATCACTAGTAGATTGTTTGTGTTGATTGTTTTTGTATTGATTGTATTTATGTTGTTTGTATTTATATTGTTTGTATTTATATTGTTTGTATTCATATTTTGTGACTATTCATATTTTGTGACTATTCCCCACTGATGCAGTTGACTAAAAAGTTCACGAATCGCTCTTTGATGTGATTCTAACTATCTTAGGTGGATTCTGTTAGCAGAGATGTTCTGTTAGCAGAGAGCTTGAAGTGTTAGCAGAGGTTCTGTGACCTACACCCAGAACCAAACTTCTCCTGAAGTCAAACCCCTTAGACTTTGATCTCGGCTACCTCAGTTTATAGAGAGGTTTGGGAGATGATTTGATGAAGAGATATGGTGGTTCAATTAAATGTATAATTTCTACAGATTTCATGTGAATGTTGTTTCAATCGTAAAAAGCGCCAATGGCTTCAAATTGGTTAAAGGCCCAACTTATCGACAATTGACTAAATGAGGCTATGAATTGGTACCTTAGTTATGTAAATAATTTCAACTATACCATCAGTTTGCCATGTGGTATCCATCACCAAGAATTTGCTAAGTATAACTTCGAGTAAATCAACCGTAATGGTAATTATAATTATAATGTTAGTATAATTTGATTGGTGATGATGGGGTTGATTATTGAACTCTCAATTGGTGGATTCGCTTACTCTCTAATCAGCTTGGCAGTGTTGAATAATGCCGGATTAATCTCCAGGCTCAATCTAGGAGCTTCACCAACGTTGTGTCTTCTCTTTCTAATGACGTTTTCTATAAAGGCTTCACCAGCTTTATATGATGAACGGACTAATGGACCACTTGCAACGTAAAGGAATCCCATTTCCATGGCCTTATCCCTCCAGTAATCAAACTTTTTAGGAGTAACGTATTCCACCACTTTCATATGTCTCTTGGTAGGACGCATGTATTGACCAAAAGTAACCACATCACATTTGATTTCCCTCAAATCTTTAAGAGTTTGTAACACTTGTTCGTCGGATTCTCCAAATCCTAACATAAGAGAGGTTTTTGTCACCAAAGAAGGCTTTGCATCCTTGGCTCTTTTCAATATGCCCAAAGACTGACGGTAGGTAGCACGACGGTCTCTGATATGAGGAGTTAAGTCTTCCACTGTCTCCAAGTTATGGGCATAGACATCCAATCCAGACTGGGCTAACACTTCAGCCATATCGAAATCACCACGGAAATCACCACTCAAAACTTCCACCAAGATTTGTGGTGCCTTTTGCTTGATTTTTCTCACCGTTTCGGCCAAGTGGTTGGCACCACCATCAATTAAATCATCACGATCAACCGTGGTCAAAACCACATAACCTAATCCCCATCTACTAATGGCTTCAGCAGTGTTTTCTGGCTCCATAGGATCAGGAGCTGCAGGTTTACGATCGGTTTTCACACTGCAAAATCTGCATCCTCTAGTACATGTATCACCCAACAACATGATGGTTGCGGTTGCTTCAGATTTCTTACCTCCCCAGCATTCTCCGATATTAGGACATTTTGCTTCCTCGCAAACCGTGGACAATTTCAATTCTCTAACATCGTTTTTCAACCCCTGGAACGATTTACCCTTGGGAATAGGAACCTTCAACCATGAAGGTAATTTAGCAGTGCTATCACGTCTAGCGGCTTCTAATGGGTCTAACATATCGGTAGCTTTTCCGTTTACAAAGTCTTCGAATGATGGACCAGTATTCATGGCATCAGAGAACGTAGTACGTCTTCTACGTACTTTCTTCTCTTGCATCGGTTCTGGTTCGATTGAGGTGGTGGTATCAGTGGCCATGGAACTTGAAGATGCAGCTTCTGTTGCTAAACCACGGTAGAGCACATGATTTGCCCTTATTCTAGCACTTGCTGTTGATAAGATTCCATACACAGGTCTCATGGTTACTCAAAGTATATGATTATAAGTGGGTTAATTCTATTGGGATCACTGTGGAGGCTATAACTCTGCTCAAAAAAGGTCGTGCTTGAACCATCCTGACTCGGAACCAAAATCCCCGGGTGCCTGAAGCCCTGACGCCATTCCAGGGTCAATATTTATCAGTTCCAAGAATCACACAACTTGACAAAAGAAGTCAACTTCTGAATTGATCTTCAAAGTAGGTGTGAGAAGTCTTTAACTTGTTTCTGAATGAAGAAAAATTACGACAAAATGGTTCAATTAATTTTAGAATTTATTCGCAGCCATAATGTATATGACGAATGAGACCAACAGACAATAATACGATCAAGGGTACTAAAGAATAGCCAAAATTATATTTAATAAGTATGTCCAAATCACTAAATGTTTAAGCACGAGGGTCATATCACAAGAGGTAGCTTTCTACGGGTAAATACTCAATTTGATTGAAAGTGGTATGAAGATACTCTTAAGGCTATGTAAGTTAACTATGGATTATCAAAGAAAACAGAAAGTTTGAAGATTAGTGGTTGTTATCTGCTTTGGTTGAACCCTATTCAAATAAGTATTATTATTCAATTAGATTATACTAATGGTATATTGAATCAAAGCATGCGGTGGATTTGATCATCCTTGAATTGATCCAAATTGTCCAAGTTACCCCACCATTTGAACAAGAAAGTTTCACAAATTAATTTAAACCATGGGGTGAAAACTAAACTCTTATCTTGGAACATCAACTTCAACTCGTCGGCGGTGACATACTTGTAGTCCTTAACCTCATTAGGGTTAACGTCAACGGTGATATCATTCTTTGTTTTCAAAATTAAAATGTAGTCGATCTCATGTTCTCCCCATTGAGTGGAATCAGCAGAAGCAGACTTGTAATGGATTCTTGTCAAGTATGTGAAGTCGGCAACTGGTGCATCTGAAGCTGGAATGCCTAGTTCGTGGTCGAGCTTTCTTTGGGCAGCCACTTTGGCACCTTGAACGGCCACCGGTAATTCATTGATATTGGAAGAGGCAGCTCCGTCTTCAAAGATACCCAACTCGGAAGGAATGCACAATGGATGAGAGCAACAGGTGTTGGTCCACATACCTGGGAAGGTGATTTTCTCATCGGCTCTTTGTTGCAACATCAATTTACCGTCTTCATTAAAGAGAAACACGGAAAATGCTCTGTGCAATAATCCTTCATTGATGTTGGACAACAAATGACACAACTTCTTGGTACCAGCACCCAAAGGCTTGTCGTTGTTATCCAAAACTATGCATAATTCGTCCATTAATCTGATCTGCTCTGTGTCGTGGCCCAGTAATGCTTCATCACCATCTAATTCCTCTGAAGATGCGGATGTGGGAATACCGGAGATTTTTTGCATGGGGGTAACTGGCCATTTGGCCAAGATGTCCTGGGGTGAAAGACTGGCCACGAGTTTGGCGTATTCTGACATATTGTGCTAGAGAAGAGGTTTAAGATGATGGTGAATTTTTCGTGTTTCTCGTATAGACGATGCACACACTACCCTTCGTATATGACGCGCACTGAATCAGACCTACTTGGGTATTTCGGTAACTGCGTATGAGGCAAGAATAACACCTAGTTAGAAACGATATAAAGAATAAGGAAACAATAGAGAGTAACAAGAAATTAGTGACTATTTTAAAAATAGTGAGAAACCTTCTAACACGTATATATTCTCGATGGAATTGTTCCTTAACAAAATTTCTGATATTTGTTCAACTCTCTTCTGGTCTGGTACTTGGAAAACTGGTGAATTCGAACCTATTAATTTGTGGTCTTTAACTGGTGTATTTCATAAGTAGAAAGTTAACATTTTTGATGACAGCTTGAGGAGGTAAGGAGGATCGATCCAGAATTCTCCCGAAGATACGGACGTTGAAGCTCCGAATCTTCGTCCAACCTGTAGACATCCTAAGTCTAATCTTTGGTCTCGTTTATCGAGCCGAAATAGTGCGTCACCAGATCAATACAAAATAAACTAACTTTTACAGGAACAATAGAGAAATGCTACTGGTCAGATTCCATGAATTTTTAGACATTTACTGGCTTTATCCAACCAGTGGATCAAGTTCCGCTGCTACGTTATTGTCAGATAAAATCAAATCCCCACGTTTTTCGGTCTCGCTAAATGGACCAATGCTTCATTCAAGCGACAAAACGTTCCCAACTTCAGATTTGTCTCTTTGACGTAACTTAAATACCTTTTCTGGAACTCTCTGTATCACCGGTAATTTTGGAGTCGTTTCCCCGAGGCCAGAATGTCATCATGGATTTATTTGTCTTGAATAATACCGTGGAAACTCTCAGAAAAAAGGGGAAAACTCTCAAAAAAAGGGACAACTCCTGATCAAATCATTCAAGATTTTAGAGTATGACCTTAAAAATTTACTATTATTAAAACCTACTATTATTAAAACCTACTAGCAATTGCCTCTGGTTCTTCACTTTAACTGTACCACCCGTCACCGATATGTCCACATGTTACCACCGTTTGCACCCAATTATACCGCGCACGCCCTAAAAGAATTTTTCACTTTGCTGGCATTTTTATCAATGTCCACACTCTCACATTCAACTCACTTATCATGTCTGACCTTTCCGCCACCAGTAACGGTACTCCAAACAGACGCTTCATCAAGCGTCCTGATGATTCTGCTGTCAACAAGCAAATCAACGCTCTTAGAGAGGAAATCAAGAAGTTGGACTTGACCTCTAATGAATATGCTGAACAAGTCAAGAAGGTTCAAATTGATCAAAAGGTTTATGACAAGCGTAACGAATTGCAAGCCCAATTGAAGAGCATCATTGCCAAGCAATCCACCTTGAAGAACGAGAGAAACGCCATCAACGACCAAATCAAGAACGTTGACCAACAAATGAAGAAGAAAATCTCCGAGATCCAAGCACAAACTTCCAAGCATTCCTTCAAGAATGTCCAAGAAATTGACCAACGTATCAACAGTTTGGACAAGATGGTCGATGCCGGAGATTTGAAGTTGGCTGATGAGAGAAGATACGTCAAGGAAATGTCTTCTTTACGTAAGTTGAGAAAGGATTTCGAAGGTGTTCAAAAGATTCAAGCTCTTATCGATGCTGACAAGACCAAGATTGCTGAGCTCAAGGCCAAGATCTCCAAGCTCCAAAACAAGCAAATCCAAGATGAGTTCGAGAAAATTCAAAAGGAATTGGATGAAATCAACTCTTCCAACAAATCTACTCTTACCAAGAGAAACGATTTGTACGCCAAGAGAGATGCCATTAGAGCTGAGAAGAAGGAGAAGTTCGACGAAATTAACAAGTTGAGAAAGGACTTAGATGCTCAATTCGCCAAGTTCAAGCAAGCCATGGCCGATGAACAAAAGAAGAGAGAAGAAGAATACAAGAGTAAGCGTGCTGAAAACAAGAACAGAGAGTTGCAAGAGATTGCTGAGAAACAATTGGCCGAGGCTTCTGTTCCAGCTTTCACTGAGGAGATCAACAGCATCCACAGTTTGTTGTCTTACTTTGACCCATCTTACGTCAAGCCAGCACCAAAGTCCGCTTTATCCAACGGTTCTAAGATCAATGAATCCCATAACATCCGAACCATTGAAATGCCATCCAACATGGTGGTTATCAAGAAGGAACAAGAAGATTACTTCGTTGGATCTAAGGGTAAGAAGAGCTCCAAGGGTAAGAAATCCAAGTCCAAGAAGTTCACCGTTGACCCAGAAATCATCATTTCCTTGAGTG
Source organism: Suhomyces chickasaworum (assembly GCA_030568495.1). Classification (NCBI taxonomy): domain Eukaryota; kingdom Fungi; phylum Ascomycota; class Pichiomycetes; order Serinales; family Debaryomycetaceae; genus Suhomyces; species Suhomyces chickasaworum. The sequence goes on along the minus strand of JAJMGF010000016.1, from coordinate 85,878 downwards.
ACTTGAGCATTCCATTCCCTCCAAGTGAGGATGAAGTTCCTGAAACTATCAAGATCTTGAAGGAAACTTTAGATGCATTGGAAGACAAACAAGAAGAACAAACCAAAATCAACATCGAGAAGGCCAAGGCTAGAATTGAGAAGTTGAAGGAAGAAGAAGAAGCAAAAGTTGACGAGGATGATGAAGAAGAAGAAGAAAATGACCAAGAGTAACTTAGGTGCCCTTAAATCCGTTAATATACATACCTAGACCTTTATATTTGCACCCATCAAAATTATGTGTTGGTTGTTGCACGACTTATTGTAGATGAGTGAAAAATGCAGGCCATCGCAGGTTACGAGTTGACAAGAAATGGCCAAAAGAACAGCAGAAGAGGCCAGTAGGCCCACTAAGAAACCTTCCAAGACAGCTTCCAAGACACAAGTGTCCATTTGTATTCCATCCACTGTAATTTCAGAGAAAAATGCATACAATTTGGAGCAAAAAACTCACATCGCTTACCAAATAGCTAAAGCAGCTACCATCTATAATGTCACCGAAATTGTGGTGTTGGAGGTGTCAGAACCACAAGCGGGCAAAGACAAAGTGGTGCAAATGGAAGGTTCCAAGGGAGGTAAGAAGATGAAGTTCAACTTCACCGATGAAGATATCGTACCAGAAGAAGCTGAGAAACCAAAAGCAGATGAACCTGAACAAAAAGATCAACTTGATGATGCATACTTATTGGCCAGTTTGTTGCAGTTTTTTGTGACTCCTCCCTATCTCGTGAACAGCATTTTCCCTCCAGAGCTTAAGGTCAACAAAAACATAGTGAAAAAGTTCAAATATGCCTTTAAATTACCCAAGATTACTACACTTCCATTCATGGGTAACAACGATGTTTTTAAGGATTTCAAAGAAGGTATGACCATTGCCAGGGAGACTCCAAAAGTCATGAGTAAGAAGAGTAAGGTGAAGGCTGCCAAGAAGATCGCCGTCACCAAGTACGTTAATATCGGAGAGGCAGAGCCTCTTGAACTCAACATAAAAAGGGAAGTTCCAGTCAACTCCCGGGTGACTGTGGATATCAAAAACAAGACCATTGTTTCCCCAGCTGAAGCATACGGAATCATGGGCAATAAGTCCACATTTGGATACTATATCCGTATGTGCAAACGTTTCAGTCAAATCTTCACCGAAAGTTCAGTTCCTGAAGGATACAGTTCTAGTGTGTATGTCAATTGTGATGATTACTTTGTCAAGAACGGAAAGATCGATGATTTTGCTCAAGTAAAGTCCATGAATAAATTCGAAGGAAACGTTTTATTGGTACTCGGAAATTTCAAGGATTTACAGGGTAGTTTCGAACAAGATAAGATCAATTTAGTAGGTGTGGACTCAGTTGGTCAAATGTTTGACGGAAAGGTTGAAGTTCCTGCAGGAATTAGAACTGAGGACGGGATTTTGGTTTCGTTATCCAAAGTCACCAGTCTGAGTGATTAATCAATAACCATTTAGCATGCGAAATAGAATCATAGTTATAAAAATGTAGAAATCAGAGAAAGCAAATCAGAGAAAGCAAAACTAGAATGGTGATATTTTTAGACATTATACCCATGATTATTCAATAGATAATGATTGATTTTTCTAATTATAATTAAGTTAGTTTACACAAACCAATTAGAAAAAAACTCTCCATACTTAGCATAATAAGCTCCCATAATTGCAATTTTCGGAGTGCAATTTATTAACTTTTGAATTATGGCACTTTGTGACAATCTATTCTCATTTCAAACCATTCAACTTTCAAGGCTCCACTGTTTTGAATTTTAAATTCCACTAAATCAGTTTGCACCTATCTATTAAACCATAAATTGTGACTATCTATTAAACTCACGCTTCTTACTTCTGGTTACTTCTGGTTTGAGTAGATTCTCAAAATATACTGGAAACTGAAAATTCCAATTTTGCATTCTCTTAAGTCGCTTTTCTTTTTCTTCTTTACTAAACCTGTAGGGTCATTGACGGTCGCTACTTATCTCAGTATCCTACCTAGTTTCCACTTTATCGCCCCTGATAGCAATATCAGCAGTGCTGTTCACTTTCAGGCACCGATTACTAATCCAGTAATCTACCCATACCACTGAACAGATATCCGTCGCCTCTCAACCTTCATGCATAAAGAGTGTTTTGTCCAGAACAAGAGAATGATTATGATGCTAATTATTTTCACTTCCCAGGTACCAGGCCATTTCCAGCTACCTCCCATCCCCTAGCTTGGTGGAACCCAATGCCTTGCCTGGTCTTCTTATGACCTTATTGCCAACGCCGCGCGGCCACGGCCGCATATACAATGAAATAGACAACGTTCATCGACGATCGTTACCTATTCTGATGGGCACATTTCCGCCCCATGAAATCCTCCACCCTATATCTATGAATCGCCTAATATGTGTCAATCTCGTAAATGTAAAGTTCATCTACTATACTGGTGATTTACAACTTTCCTACATAGCATGGTTCTCATGAGGACGGCCAGTCTACCAAGTCCCCTTGGTTGCAGCTCCGATATGACACCATAGCATTGCATGAGGTTAGAGCCCATTGCATCTCATCGCCGGTGAATCTGATATGTACCTCGCATTGCTTACTAACTGCAATATGGTGGTTCAAGGTTTGTACGCATAACCTGTTAGCCAGGCGGATTAGTAATATGCAAGTTGCAATATAAAGTCAAGCCATTAGTCTGCAAACCAGCCGATAACTGAATCTTTCATCCTTTCTTCTTTCCCTCTTCCCTATCCAATGACTTACGAAGTTCCTTACACTCCATTAAAAGACACTGAGATCTTCACCCCCATCAAGGTGGGTAACAATGTGCTCCAACACAAGATCTCCTATGCTCCATGTACCAGAAACAGATCCACCGAGGATAGAGTTCCTACCGACTTGAACTACCAATATTATGACGAACGTAGTGATGTCAAGGGTACCTTAATTGTCACTGAAGGTACTTTCTTGTCACCAGGTTCTGGTACTTTCCCTAGAGTTCCAGGTATTTGGAACCAGACTCAGATTGATGCCTGGAAGAAAATCACCGATAACATTCACGCTAAGGGAAGTTTCGTTTCTATGCAAGGTTGGATGTTAGGTAGATCCAATATTCCTTCATTATTGAAGCAAATGAACGAACCTTATGTTGCTCCTAGTCCAATCTACAGCGACAAAGAATCCGAAGAATTGGCCATTGCTGCTGACTACCCACTTCAGGAAATGACCTTGGAACAAATTGATGTCATGGTCAACGAAACCTTCCCACAAGCTGCCAAAAACGCCGTCGAAGCAGGTATGGACTACTTTGAGATCCATAGTGCTAACGGTTACCTTCTTGATGAATTCCTCAACCCATCTTCTAATGTCAGAACTGACAAATACGGTGGTTCCATTGAAAATAGAGCCAGAGTAGTATTAGAGATTGTTGATAAAGTCATTGAAGCCATTGGTGCCGAAAAAACCGCCATCAGATTTTCTCCATGGTCCACCTTCGCTGGAATGAAGGCTCATGAAGAAGATGTTCACTGTATGACCACTTTCTCTTACATGTTACATGAACTTCAAAAGAGAGCTGATGCTGGTAAAGAGCTTGCTTATATTTCTCTTGTTGAACCAAGAGCCAGAGGTAATGCTACTGTGGACAAGAAGGACCAAATTGGTAATAATGATATGTTCTATCATGTTTGGAAGGGTACCTTCATGAGAAGTGGAGGTTATGCTCACCATGACCCAAAGAGAGAAGCCATACTTGAACACGTTGAGAATGGACGTACTTTCTTTGGATTTGGTAGATACTTCTTATCCAACCCAGATTTGATTGATCGTTTGGCCAATGGTTATGAATTGCATAGTTACGATAGACCACTTTTCTATGCCAATGCCAACTGGGGTTACAACACTTATCCAAAACACAATGAGAAGATCACTGCTGATGAGGAAGTTGAATCCAAACATTTCGGTAAACAACTTTAGAGATTAGTGGAATATTAACTACTTTTATAGACGTATAACAATAATGTATTTTACGAAACATTGCTTAAGTAAACTGAGGGAAGCGAGTCTCACAAGATATTATAAATTTTCTTCAAGAGGCACTGATTGAATTATAAATGGACTCCATTAAGTATTGTAGAATTATAAGCAATTCCCTTATTGATTGACAAGATCAATAATAGGACGATCAGACCTGATAATATCAAACGTTAAAGCTTCCTAATTCCGAGAGAGTAATTTGTGGGATGAAATTATCTACACGTAATTATAATCAACGAGATCTTTTGCACCTTCTATTGATCATTTTTTAGTGCCTTTCTGGGGTCTATTTTTATAATTAAATCAAGCTTTCATTCTTATGAAGTTGAATATGTGATACCAATTTAAAATTAACATAGTCAACATAATCAAATTAATATGATGGAACAAATTACAGCTACATTCAAATAGCGTAAATCATGAATGGCTAATATCTATCTTAATTAAAGTTAATCAACAGTGAACTGATTTACTAAACGCTTAATGCAAATGATCAATCAATCTTTCAGAATTATTATTGCCATTTTACCATTAAATACTTCAACTTTCTTTGTTTAGCTTACCAGTTCCATGCAATCTACCACTCAAGTTCTTTTTGTTTTACATGTTCTAATGTTTTACATGTTCTTTTTGCTTTACACTTCCTGTTCTGTTGTTCTGGACACACTTGAATATTCGCACCAAACTACTCACTACTCACTACTATGGAATGTACTCCACCCCAATTCTACAAATTCTAATGAACCCCATTGAGCCCTTAAATCCCTTGTTATTACTTTATGAGTATTAAACGAGAATATTTCGTTGTTTTAGTTCTTTTAATTAATTGAAAAGTTAAATATAATTTATTATTATTTCATTAATTCATAAATTCATGCAAAATATCCTAAAATAAATCTTGTAAAATCAAAAGAATCAGCAAAATCGAACAAATAAAAACCTCAAGTTTAATAGAGAAAATACTTGGGTACACAACTTAAATTTCCACCACCTTTTTTGCTACTAAAGGTTGACTTTCCCCTAGTCTTTCTATACCTTCCTTGCATTTTCGCAACCAGCAGCGTAATCGTCAGTACAGCTTCCTTGCGCAGGGGCAGTGCTCCTGCACACGCCAAGATGCATCAGGACCTAAAGTGGAGTGTTTAAAATGCAACAGCTCCACTTTGCCTTCCGGCATCTCTTCAATAACCAACCTGATTTCTTCAGGGGTTCACTAAATCGATCACGGAATTCGGATCCTTAGCTCGGGTCACCTGATGTACCAGATGTACCAGATGAACCTGATTCGTCAATTTGGTGACTGTTTCGGTGTGTTGTAGACCAATGATGGTTGTTGCGACTGGTGCCCCTAACACACTTCCCGTTCCAGCATAGGCAAATGCAACATTTCCGCATTTGGAAATGGGCGCAAGTATGTGCCTTTGTACAATAACATCGTGGGCAAACAACAACACTGAGTGGAAGCGAAGGATGTACACAGCGAGCTATCAATAACGTGGTAGTGCCAACAGTGCTACAGTGTGATAGTCCCATTTTCGGAAAGTTTCTAACTCTACTGTGCTACTGGGGAAGGTTATGGGATTTTGGGGATCACGTGACACACACTAAAAATAGCGATCTAGAACTCAGAACAACAACACTGCACCAGAAAATTTCACCCTCGAAACTTCTCAAAGGTTTTTGGTAAACCCTCGGAATTCAGACTTGGCGATCACTACTTATCCACATTCATATCCGGATCCTACCTTTTCTTTCTAACCTATCCACTCGTTACGATGCACTTTAAGTACTTATCTGCCATCGCTGCCCTTTCTGGCTCTGCTAGTGCCATTGGTGATGTATGTATTTGACCACCATTCTTTTGTCCCGGGGTTTCCCCCGACTTTCCTCCCCTCAGTCACTAACCTTTAGCTTGCCTTCAACTTGGGAGTCCAAAACAATGACGCCAGTTGTAAGTCTACCCAAGACTTCTTGAGAGACTTCGAAACCTTGAAGAGTCTGTCCAACATTGTCAAGACTTATGCTGTCTCCGACTGTAACACCTTGCAAAACTTGGGTCCTGCCGCTGAGCAAGCTGGTTTCCACATCATGGCTGGTATCTGGCCAAATGATGAAGCCCATTTCAAGGCTGAGCAAGAAGCTTTGACCAACTACTTGCCAAAGATCTCCGTTGACACCATCAAGTCCTTCACCGTTGGTTCCGAAGCTCTTTACAGAGAAGACTTGACTGCTCAAGAATTGGCCGATGCCATTAAGACCATTAAGGACCTTTTGAAGAACATTAAGGACAAGAACGGTAAGTCTTACGAAAACGTCCAAGTCGGTACCGTCGACTCCTGGAACGTTTTGGTTGATGGCGGTGCTCGTCCAGCCATTGAAGCTGCTGACTTTGTTTTCGCCAACGCTTTCTCTTACTGGCAAGGACAAACCATGAACAATGCTTCATACTCTTTCTTCGATGACATCATGCAAGCTTTGCAAGTCATTCAAACTACTAAGGGTTCCACCGACATCAACTTCTGGGTTGGTGAGACTGGATGGCCAACTGATGGTACCGCTTTCGAATCTGCTGATCCATCTCTCGACAATGCTAAGCAATACTGGCAACAAGCTATCTGTGCTATCAGAGGCTGGGGTGTTAACGTTGCTGTCTTTGAAGCTTTCGATGAAGGATGGAAGCCAAACACCTCCGGTACTTCCGATGTTGAAAAGCATTGGGGTATCTGGGATGACAATGCCAAGTTGAAGTTCCCATTGGACTGTAAGTTCTAATTCCTTTCTTGAAACCATTTTTTTAGAATACCCTTAAAAGCAACCATATTTCTTGTTTCAAAAAGTTGACTTGATAAAACTTTGGCATTCAAATGTAATAGGTTTGCCATAAAAATTTCTACTTTACTACTTTTAAATAATCTATATTCTATCGATTCGTGAATTTTATAGTTTCAATTAATTGATTAATTGTAGCTTTACAGAAGTTTACCTACTGGTACTTTTGGGTTAATTAAGTATTCGCTTTAATTAAGTATTCGCTTAACATTCGGTTAAAGTTTCCACTATTTAATAATTAATATATTCCCTAAATAATTCCTAATGATGTTTATGATTCCAACTAAATTCATACTTGATGATAAGTAATATGATTCCAACTAATATGATTCCAGCTTATTATCCTTCTCATAAAAGAGAAGTGATTTAGCTCTATGTACAAGTTATTATGTTTTTGTTTTGTTGATGATTAGTTTCTTAAAGAGTTTCTTCAAGAGTTTCAGTCTTCTTTTCAGTCTTCTTTTCAGTCTTCTTTTCACTCTCTATATTATTGAGAGGTTCTCTACCTTCAATACTTTCTTTGATTTGACTGGTTTCATGTTCCAGAGCCACGGTAGCTTCATCATCTTCAACAGGTTTCTTATCTGGAATATCGGCTTCAGGAAGCTTTTTGTTGGTGATGAAGAAACTGGCAATAAATGAAAGACTGGCAAAACCGATACCCATATAAAACACATTTCTAATGGCATGCATTATTTGAGTCTTGACAAAAAATTGAGATTCTGGTGATAATGCTTTAATAAATTCGTTATTACTTGATAAGTATTTACCAGTGATACCAGCCAATTCAGACAAAATTTGAGGATTGGTTTCTTTCTTGATTGCATTATCGAAAATTGTCTGAATTGAAGATGAATAAACCGTGTCAGCCAAATCAGCTGAAATCGAACTGAATAATGATCTGAAGAAGTTAATAAGACTGATGGTCAAAATTACACTTCCTGGAGTGGATGGAGCACAAACTTGAGCTCCAATAATAGCTGGTTGCATATTAAGACCAGTAGATACACCACAAATAATTAAAAGTCCGATTTGTTGACTCAGATTAGAGTTCACATCAAGTAAACAAAGTAAACCTGCACCAAGAGGTCCCAATATACCTCCAATGATTCCAACAATCTTGATATGTCTTGTCTTTTGAATAAACACACCTGAAAGTGCAGAAGAAATAACCACAGAAATCACAGTTGGAAGTAAATGAAGACCAGATGCCAACGCACTATTATCATGGATGATTTGGAAATAAATCGACAAGTAAATCATTGCTGCAATAAAGAATGAGAATACACCCAAGGCAAGTACGATACAAGCCAAAATTTGTGGTACACTAATGATATCCCATGGAATAAGAGGATTCTTGGAAAATCTGAAGTTCCAAATACAGTACAAGATGATTAAAACAATTCCAAGGACGAAACAAAGAATCACTGCAGCAGAGTTCCAAGGGTAATCATTACCACCAAAGGTTAAAGCCAATAAGAACAACACCACTCCCGAAATCATCAAGAAAGTTCCCAAGTAATCGTAGTCCTTTAATTTTTCAATGATACTACCTTGAGGAAATGGAGGTCTGAAAGATAACACGAAACAAGCCATTGCCAAACCCCCAATTGGAAGATTGATATAGAATGCCCACCTCCAACTAACATGAGTGGTGAAAACACCTCCAATGACTGGTCCCAATACAGAAGCGACTGCAAAAACTGCACTCATGATGGCCATACCAATGGGTCTTTTATGGATAGGAAGGATTTCAGAAACGATGACAAACACCATTCCTTGAACTCCCGCAGCACCAACACCAGCAAATACTCTTCCTCCGATCAACACATTCATGTTGGGAGCAAGCGCACACATCAATGAGCCAGCTTCGAAGATGATGATAGCAATGATCATGGTATACTTTCTACCAAAGATAATGGAGATTCTACCAAATGGTTGAATAAATACCGCCAATGTTAAGAAGAATCCCGAAGATAACCATCCTACTTTGTCAAAGGCATGAAATTTGTTACCTACTGTTGAAATGATGGTTGCAACAATTGTTTGGTCCAAGGCCACCAAGAACATACAAAGGAAGATGGAAATGAAGCACATCACCAATTGGATCCCATGGAGATATTGGTCTTCTCTCTTGGTACCATCACCAGCATCACTTTCTTTGAACTTCTTGGGCAACACCGAGGGGAGTTTTGATTCATGATCTATCTCAGTCATATTAAGCTTGTGGAGTGAGGTACGCTTTTTCTCAAAGGATTAGTGCGATAAGAAGCAATTGAATATGGTTGGTATAAAACAAGATATGGGACAAATGAACTCAGTTATATAGTTTTGATTCAATAAATCAAATGAATGGTTATTTCACTATTAAGGACTAAAAGCGATTATTTCCGTGGCATTGATTTTGGTGACACCATGGCAGCTCCGTCTTAAACCCGCGAGGGGACTGCACATACGAGGCCTAACAAAAGCATCTGCGGCAGAAGGTCCTCTACGAGCACCAGCTGGGTTTGAGGTCTAGGCTATGGGTAAAAGACTTGGAGTCAAGAATGGAGTCAATGGTCATCATCAAGTTATACCCAAGAACCGTAGCAGTGACTCCAGCTTGATATGTGGGATTCTAGGGGGACTAAATCTGTTACTTGGTGGGTGGCAAATACTATAGAGAGTGGCTTGACGAGATTTCCGTTATTTTCCCAAACGCGGCTCAAAAGCTAAAGCCTAATTATACATCAGCTGGAAACAATATTGGCAGGGAATGAACCACATTCAGTTAACAGAGTTGGGACGTGGCAAGGAATTCCGACCCAGTAATACCATTGTAGAGAGGAAAGGGACCAGGTAGACTCATTTTATGACCAATGGTCGTGAGGTATTGGTTGTTCAAGCAAATGCTATCCCACTTTTGCCTTAGGCTGATGATATTCCATGCGTCAATGCTTTATGCAGGGTCTAGCGACACGAGAGTAACCCGGAGTTTACCTTTATAATGAACACCACAAAAGGCAGGTAATTGTTTGATAACACGTTGCTGATACGTTTAACAAGTCTAAGCAATAAAGACACTAACCAACCAGTCGTACCTGCCCAGTAATTGAAAACAGTCCATCTTGAGGACTTTGAATGAAGCTGACTGTTCATCAATTTGCTAGCGTTCACCTATAAAGTATTTAAGCTATAATGAGATCGAGGGGTAGATAATATTAAAGATAGATAATATTTAAAGTAGATTTGTAATCCATATTGGATATATGAGAAATATGATTATTCATTCATATACATGGTTTAACGTAAAAGTTGCCTCCAACATATGCAGATAGTTAATATCTCCAACATTTGCAGATTAATAATACCTTCAAATTTGCAGGAATAAGAATCCCACCATTTTATGGATATACGAAGTACGAAAGAAGTACAAAGGTTCCAACAAAGTAAATTACTTTTACCACTTACTTCCAATTGAACCAGAAATAATGATTAGCTATGGATACTAACGAGCCTGTATATTGAACATACATTTCTTTTGGGGATGCGGTGAAATTAATCTAAATCGGCTGCAAAGATACCTAATGGCAAAGTGATTAATAACTTGGTGATGTGTATAATTATAAAATTAGTTGAATTATACCTAAAATTGTAGACATCATAGAACAAATCTCCAACAAGAAATGACTTCGTGGCCAAGTTGGCTAAGGCGTAAGACTGTTAATCTTAAGATCGTGAGTTCGACCCTCACCGAGGTCGCTTCTTTTTTCCACCCCAAACTAACTAAACTGAAGATGATTTTTACTGAAACTCTTCTGTTACATTTATGGAGTTCTTACCTATAATACGAGTTTCCTACGAAGTTTTTGGGATTGAACATGATAAAAGATGTATTAAACTATGAGAAATGAAAGCCCCAATGGGACGAGTAAATGCAAAATGAGAACCTTTTGAATCAAACGAAAAGCATTGAAACGAAAAGAACGATGACAGTGAAGATGGAGCTTTGAGTAGCTACTGACGCAGCAAAATTAGAAGACTTAGCAAATGTTTGCTTAGGATTGATGAATGAGGAATAATCAGATGAGGCCCCAGTAATTGGATGATTTAAAAAGGTAGGAACCGGTCCAGGCTGAGTGATACCATTGGAGTTGGTGACGAGAGTACTAGGACGAGTGAAGGTGGAGTTGTCTGAGGTTCTGATGAATATTTGAGATGGAAAAGTAGTAGCTCGACTTAATGCAGAAGTTGATGAAGAACGATGTAAACTGAGTGTCTTTTGATCTCCAGGATTGATGGTAATATCACCAAAAGTTAAGGTGGGATATGGAGAATGTCCTCCACTAGAGAGAGATTCGGTGGGACCAGCAGTTGCTAATAAAGTTGGTTTATTATTTGTAGGTCCCTTCAGTGGAGTAAAGTCGCCAGAAACAGACCCCCCAGATGATAAAGTCCCGATCTCTTGACTAGCTTCATCTTTCCGACCATAAATCTGTCCCCCATCAGAATCAATCGAGGAAATGTTCCCACCATTGTTATGGTAAGAATATGACTTTCCTGATGAGTAATCAGACACCACCATAGATTTTATATACATGTTGAATGGAGCATTGGTATAGTTTGTTTCACCACCAGACCACTCAATGGTACCCTCGGCGTTTGATGGGTCACCTCCAGCCCAAACTCCAGCTATAATTTGCATAGGAGTTTGTGGGAAACCCTGTGGATCATCACTTTTCAAGATTCTCACCGGGGTACCATCCAAATACCAAGTTAATGAATATGGGGTCCAGTCAATGGTGTAAGTGTGGAAGTTATTCAATGGATCCGACGAAACTGGATGGTATCCACCTCTATTCCAAGTAGTAGTGTCACCCTTTACGAAGAAATTAGATTGGAATTCATATGGATCACCTCCAAAGAGTTCTATATCGATTTCATCGAGAACATCAGATTGAAGGTAAAATGTGGAGACTATACCTCTTCCAACAGCTGCTTTCATTACCACTTCCACTTTTCCAAACATAATGTAGAAATTGGACTTAATGGTAGGATTACTAAAACGTTCAGTTAATGAAAGTTTAAGTCCATCATCTCCAAAAGTCACATCACCTTGATTCTTCAACACAGAAAAGTATGGAGTTTTTGACGAATTGAAGTTCTCCACAAAAGAGGTTCCGAGTGCAGGGTCTGGTGGACAGTTATCCTTCTCTGTAGGATTGCAATTAGCCAATACCACTGCCAAGAATGGCAATATGTTGAAGAATTTCATGCCAATTAACTCAACTGGTGATTGATGATTCAAGTCAAACCAGCCAGATGCTTCACTCTTATATAGCCGCCTCTTATCCCCACCATTCCTTCATCGGGCGTTCCACTTGCAACCCACCACCTTATCCCATATCGATGGTGCAACCCTGTCCCGATTAGGCCAGATCAATGTCCATGCACTAAAGTTTCAGGGTGTCTCGCGCCAGATGGCTGGCTAGTTGCAATGCGCAAACCACAAGTCTACACCAACGCTGGAAGCTGAATGGCCAATCCATACACGAAGCTCGGATGAGTCAACCTAAATGCATCAACGCAACCACACGGTGATACGCGTAGATGATTTATCACACGCGTTATTCATGAATCAAGTGAATCAAGTGTATTCAGTGGCACCATAGTTCTCAACTAAGGGGCGAAATGAACCAACAGCATATCATGCCCTATCCAAGTTATCTCGAGCAAACCGTCTTCTCTAGCTTTATCGAATCGGGACCCTTTGGCTCACACAGTATCATCTGGACTTTGTTTAAGGTTGTGCTGGTTGTTATTCATTTGTTTGAGCATAATGACAAGAGCAAATTTGGTGTGAACAAGAGTCTGAACAAGAGCTTTACCATGTTCTTACATCCTGGCATGTGTGTGTTTCTAAGCTTTCACACCACCATACTACCGTACAATCAAAGTCTATGGGCTCTACTGAGATGGAAATTTTACCAGCATTAGTGGCTGCAAACAATAGCGGTTACTGTGGTGAATTTTCACCACCATCACCACCCGCGAACAATAATCCTGAACTGCACACAACTGACCCAGTAAGTGGAACTGGGCTGGGGATAACACCAGAGAGAACAATCCAAGTATCGGAATAGAGTCAACATCTCTGGCTTATTATCTCAGTATAGTTTAATCCTTCAACGCCAGGACAAATACGGGATTAGTGGGATTAGTGGGGGATTTGGAGGGGGAACCACCTACAGTAAATCCTCTCTTGATCAGTCACCCCAACCATATGTGACACAAACTTAACCACCTCACACGTGATACTCCCACCACGCCGCCCCTACTGAGATAACAATCATAAGTTTGTACGAAGCAGTTCAACTACTTCCATCTCATCAGTTCCCATCGGTTCCTTCATTTCTTTTTCAGGTTCACCGGTTTGCATTCAGCGCTTACGGGTCACTTCTGAAGCAGCCTCCATGCAGTTTGTTCTGTTGATATCGTTATCCTTCTTGCTGATGGCAAAGGCGATTCCAGTCTTAGGAGCTAAGCGAGATTTCTCAGATGACTGGGACGACCAACCCATTTCCACACTGTTAAACTTTTTGATAATTATGGCGTTTATTTCCATGATCGGAATCTTTGTGATCTTACTCACCTTTGTCATTTGGTGCCTTGTTCGTCGAAGACTTCGTTTAACCGAAGATGAAATGATTAGAGAAGAAGAAAATCAAGCATACTTGGAACTTGATTCCGATGAACAAGAATTATACTTTCAAAGTAAGGACTTCCTTTCGCAAAATCCTTACCTCAAAGGTGAACTTACATTATCACAGAATTTGGCTATTCAAGAAAAAGGGGTTTCTGCATATGAATTCCACAAGGATTCTATGCTTACAAGTAATGATATTATGATTATCAATAAATCTGAACTCAATTTCTTCAAGAAATTCGAATGTTGTGCCATGACCAACTTGCCAATGAATGACAAAAATGATGTGTACTACTTTGAGAGTAAGATTTATTCTCTTCCCAATCCCGAAGAAACCATAATCTCAATCGGATTAGCAACTAAACCATATCCATGGTTTAGGCTCCCAGGAAGACACCCCCACTCTATCAGTTATGATTCAAATGGATACAGAAGACATAATCAACCATTTAAATTTAGTTATGAGCACCCATTTCCAAAATTCGTTGAAGGAGATGTTATTGGCATGGGTTATAGGACACGCAATGGGACTGTTTTCTTCACTAGAAATGGTAAGAAAATCAATGAATTTAAGATTGGTGGACATGTCAAGAATTTCCGCCCTGGCGGAAATGCACAATTATACCCGATCATCGGAGCAAACAATTTATGTTCAGTTCATGTGAATCTTGGACAGGCAGGATATGTTTTTATAGAGGGAAATGTCAAAAAATGGGGATATGCTCCAAGGGAAGGAAATGGACCTGCTCCACCTGCTTATAATAAGTTCAATAGTGACATATTGCTAGAAAGATCTGAAATTGATGAAGATGAGTTAAGCGAAAGAGAGAATGATTTCCCACCAGATTTTTGGCAAATACACAATGTTGAGGAAGCCAAAGATGACAAATATAGTTATAATGCGTACAGTGAGGTTAATTCGATTGATGAACGAATCACATTGAAGAGCATACTTCCCAATCGACCTCCATCATATGAAGAAGGTGATGATGAAAGTACTCCGGATCCTGACATGCATGACGGTATTATAGAAACCAGCAGTTTATTGCACAACACTCACGAAGAGCAAGAGATTGATGAAATATCTCAAGATCAAGATGAACATCACCGGTCTGAATCATATGATCTGGTGAATGAATCAGAGACGCCTAAGAACATTGAATCAGGCTCAAACTCAAACTCTCAGACACATAATTTAGAAATGAATTCAGATACCAACACAGCGAGCGAGCAAACATTCCAAAATTCAGAAAATGAACAAGAACAAGAACAAGAACAGGCACAACAAGAAACCACCGAAGAAAATGTTCCTCTCGACTCCGAATCAGAAACCGAGTCTGAATTCGCGACTGTTCTTGATGCAACGGTAGATACTACGTTCGAGTCGCCCCAACAATAAGGCATAACATTACATAATAACCAACCGAGTCGGTCCGGAGTTCGGAAATTAATTGACAATGTGATTTGAAATGCTTTTTAATATCATGGGCTACCTGGTTGGAATAGTACCCCACATTTTTCAATTCTCTTTATAAGTTGTAGTACCTTAGTACGTTAATATTAAATTAAATTAAGATGATAATAATGTAATAATTCATAACCACTAGTGATCAACCCGTTGAATATTTAGTACATCTCATAAAGATATAGGTATATTATACTTAGCATTTGGTATGGTATCAGCAATGGTAGCTACAAGTATGCAGTAATTGTAAGAATGGAATTACCACTAGTAATCAACCCAAAAGAATTATATATATATATATATATAACTCTTATGCAACCGAACCAACTACAAACTGGATATCCCCTTTGGCATCCCTTTTTGGCATCCCTCTTTGGGCATTGGTTTAATCAGTTTTACTTCCCGCAAATCGATGACGTAGTCTCATTTCCATTCTACCATTTCCATTCTACCATTTCCATTCTACCACTTCCAATTCAACGAGTTGCATTGCATCTACAAACTAAGAGATGGATCTATGGCGAGGAAAACTTTGAAGAATCTGGATCGGCCGAATTCGCAATAGACCATAAGCAGTTTCACGAAGTCCAATGCTTATTTGATGTATCAGCCAGTTTCATGCTCTCATCTGGCAAATCAATAAAGACACCAGTAACACAGATTGAAAGTACTAATTAGATACATTATTAAGCACATCCAATTGTTTCATTTTCATTATGCATTTTCATACAATTTCAGGCACATTGCGGCCAGGCTTCCCCAGATTCCGTCTCTAGGGTTCCATCCTAGCAATTATCATGAGAAAATAATCTAGAATTATCCTCTACTCTTTGGAGAACCATGACTAAGACTTACAAACGGCTTCTAGAATTGACAACCCAGCCAATGGTATGGACCAATACCTAAAAACCTAAACCTAAAAACCTAAAAACCTAAACATCCAAACATCAAGCGGCGAAAGGGGCCACCACAATTGTTGAACCAATTTTAGGTTGGACTAATTAATGCAGCCGTTCGTAATTCAACGTTAATAAACTTCACCTAGCTACGCTTCCAAATTAGTGAGCTTGAAGGTAAAGGTCGTTTAGATGTGAAGAAATCAGAGTATAGTAAAAGGAGCCTACACTACAAATCACACCAAATACCAAATAATTCCAAAATGCTTCCATAGTAAAAAGCTTAAAAATACATCCCTCTAGACTTTGACACTGTCCGTTTTCCAGGTAGCTGAATGTCTCTGACGGTGGCTGTAATTTCCAGGTAGACTCCTTTTGTTCTGTACTACCAAGTGGATAATTACCAAGTAGACCTAAACAAAAACATCGGGTAAATCTCGGAAACTAAACATCCATACCGCCAACCATTCCACCCACTATTTCACCCACCATTCCACCATTCCACCCCACTCCAATCCTGTCTCGTAATAAATTAATGGGTTCGAATTAAAAGGTCAATTCCAACGGAAATTACTCCCATTCATCCTGAAACCTTCCCCATCTTTCCCAACAAACACCTACAAAATTTTCCCTTACAGTTCTGGGCTCCCCTGGGCTCCCACATTGACCTCATCACAGAATAATTCTATTGTACTGAGTCGATCCGCTTATTCAAAGGCATGTGGCATGAGGCAAGAGGCAAGAGGCACGAGGCGTAATAGTTTATTGAGATGTGAATCTAACGAGTTGTGAATAGTCTAATGAGTTGCGTTTGTTGAGTTGTCTATTTATTTCTTTCCCTAGTCTTTTGTCTCTGTTTTTTTTTTCCTGGCCTCACTGCATTACTTGATTGGTGACAGCAATAGCTGGCAATGTGTCAAGAACTCCGTAACTTCGTTGCCATAGTAGTTTTTCATCTCACGTCATCTCACTGCCAGCGCGGTACCAGTGCCAGTAGAGCATGATTGTGGTACTCCCTTAGTGACTGACCCATTCCAAGTCATGACTCTTTCTCATTTGCATCCATCGCCAATCTTTGACTAGGAGGAGGTGTTTCGGTGTTGTTACATTTCCACTCCTACTCCAGACACCAGTAAACGTTCTTCCCCACACCGGAATCCGTCGTTTCTGTGGGATTCTGCCATATTTCCGCTAGTTATTACCCAAATGTACCTTTTTTTTGTAGTTTGTGTCCTATTTTTTGTAGTTTGTGTCGTAGTTTGTGTCGTAGTTTGTGTCCTATTGCTATTTGTATAGGGGAAGTTAGGTGAAAAATATTCACAATACCCCAGATTTCATGCATAGTGGACGATCGATGACGAACTCGCGCCTCCACCACCTGGCTGTGGGGATCCCCACAAAGGGCCGAAACACGGCGTTTGTGCGGCCCGCCCGCGCCGAATTCCCCCGAAATGCCCTATGGTTTGGTATATATATCCACTGATAGCTGTTATCATGAATATCCAAACTTATCAGACCAATAAAACGCCAATCTAACTTTTCAGGCTTTTAAATTCTCTAACAAAATGATTCAAAAATTTGTCTGTGTTCCCAAATCGGACTACGATGTCATCGTTATCTCTAACGGTACTATCCAGCAGATAGAAACCGGGTTAGCTAAAATAAACGAGACGTCAAACAATGAGATCCCCCTTAACGGTCACATTACATACCTTGACACATTTGATCAATTGGTTAGTCACATGCATGCTGTTAATGCTTCAAATACTAAAGGATTCTCTGGTAAGGTGTTGTTCATGTTCTTCAATGGCTTGGACTATGTGCAGAACTTCTTGTCCAGTTTGATTGATTACTATAACAAATGCACCTTTGTCGACAGTTTCCAGTACCATACGTTTAACCAGTACACTTCGATGTCTAAGACCACTCGTGATGCTTCGCCAGCTTACGATACCATCGAAAATGCATACTTTTACATCGATTCTTCTACTGTTCTCAGTAACTTCCTGGAACAAAACTCCTATATGGATTTCACTCCCGAATTCGAATCGGCTCCTAATTTCAACACCACCGTATCCATCACCAATGATATCCTCAAGAAGATGTCGTTCATGTTGGGCCGTGTGCGCGGATTGTACATCGACGATACTCACTTGACAGGTGAGAAATCTTACCCTTTGAAATGTCTCATCAGAAACTTCCCTAATGTGGAACGCATCGAGTTGGCCAGCCGCCCTACTTTGATGATGTAATTTCTCCTTTTCCTTTTTGCATGTTGTTAACGACCCAGCCCTTGGCTATGATATAATTTAATGTATACTACTAGAACTATCATTGTACTTGAACTATCATTTGTAGAGACCCTTTTGCACCCACTGCGACATCTTCACTGAGCACCAGCAAATGTCACATTTTGTATTACATAACCAATTATCATGACGTTTATTAATTCCACTATCATTCTCCGATACCAGTTGATTCTATCAATAGTTGATAGCGAGGTCTCCCTAAAATGGAAATGCTCTCCCTAAAAATGAACATCTTCAGTTCTTGTCGATTTAACAGGTGATTCCCATTACTCAGTACCATTACTCATCAGTACCATTACTCATACTATTTGGTATTGTTGGGGAATTCACGCTATTTTGAAGATTTCCATGATTCAATTGCCGGGATTCAGATCCCTTGAGGCCACAATTTAGAATCACAACATACACAGTTGAACATGTACTGTCAATCAAGTCATATGGGACTAAGAATCTAGGAATCGAGTTTCAATTGATCAGATGAAGAATGGGTATTTTCACCTTCAACCTTCATTCAATTAAAGAGAAGAACAGCTGACCTTTTCTCCTTTTCTCCTTTTCTAGAGTATTGCAGTTTTCTGTTTAAATAACAATTAGTAGTTCACTATATAAATATAAAGAACGGGAACATGCTCAGAAAATCCACCACGTCAAAGTATTTATTAAAGTGTAATTACCAAATCAATTAGTTTCAAAAGGTTTGGCCTCTTTCCCCATAGCCATATTTACCATATCTCATTATCACGGCATTAAAGTCTTTCGAGTTATAAATGGCCACTTCCTTCTTCACTTAAGAGCAGACACTGTCGCATCTGAAAAATGTCTAGCAAACAATACTTATTTTTATCATGATTCTGTTGATTTATATGATTCTGTTGATTTATATGATCCTGTTGATTTATATGATCCTGTTGATTTATATGATTCTGCTGAATTACAGTTAATGATATCTAGTTATACTCTTGGGTGGTTCCGCGCTTTCCCGTTTAGGCTACCGCGATCCTCAGTTCCGCACTACTGTTATCTATATAAAGTTACATTGGCAGCCATTCTTGATAACTAATGATATCTTTATTATTCCTACTGGCATTATTGGGCTTGATCTACGCCATCTTCAATGGCAGGAAAAACCACCAAAATGCGGTTTCTAATCCAGCCAATTCTTCTGTTCTTACTGCCTCCAATATTGAATCAGTTGATCCAACATGGGGATGGGACAAACAGGATCCTTTACCCATAAGACCCTTTGTTAATAAGCGCAACTTCAACATTTCAATGGCCATCAAAAACATCTCCAAAACTCCATCAGATTGGCTTCTTATCGAGAATACATACTTGGATCAAACCAGGATGAGAAAGAAATTCACCCATATTTACCCCGATAAAACCACTTTGGCTTACGATAACGTCAACACCAATGATGCAATCAAAGAGTTTTATGACCTCGTTATTGACTTTCTTATCAAGAAGTACCCTCAATGCTTTGAGAGTGCTGGTGAGGAAATGGTGAAAAATACCATCACAGAAGAAATTTACCCCAGACATTCGAGGTCGAATAAACCTAAGGACTTGGTGTTGTATTTGGCTCACTTGATAGAAGAGGATTTTTTAATCTTGATTAAGGATGATCCACAAAACCATGAAGAAGAATATATTGCTCGGGCCTCAGTGACAGGATTCCCTTCTGGATTTGACCCTAGTCATAGTCACAATAAACCTATTTCATTCATTCATGGACCGGTTCCACAATATGAAAATAGACTTCAGAAGACTATGCACTCATTTTTCAATAAACTAGAACCTAAAGACTTATGGGTAAGACATAACTGGAGTATTCAAACCCATAAGTCATATTTCTCAATTGATAATAATCATGCTAGAGAAGGCGAAGAAGTTAAAGAGTTGAACTATGACGACATTGATTTTGATAATTCATGTTTCTTGAGAGTTGAACGTCAAGTTCTTACCAGACTTCCTCGCCTGAGAGCTGTTGTCATGACAGTAAGAACCTATTTGACTCCCATCAAGAATGTCAAACAAGAAGGTTCCGGTCCAGAATTGATCAGAGCTATTGATCTGTTACCAGAATACTTAGCATTCTATAAAAAGAAGGGTGCTTGGGGAAAAGCTGTCAAGGAATATTTAATGGAATAAATAGCCATTAAAATTGAACTACTTGAAACTAGAAACTTTTTAAAATTCAATACATCATTTATAAACTTATTGTTCTTACTCATTCAACTTGACGTAGTTAGCTGGGAACAAACCAACATCGCCAGTCTTCACATGCTTACCTGACCACCAATCTTCATCAACGAACTCAATCTCGACAATTTCATCACCTTCGGCAAATTCAATTTCATTGTCTTCATCCTTTTCGTAATCATATTCAGCAATTGCAGAAGGACCACTTGAAGCTTGCGGTTTGGAAGTGGAAGTACTTGCAGTTGAAGCAACAGCAGCGACAGGCTCAGCTGCAACTGGTGCTTGTTCTTCAGCATTACCATCTTCCTTCAAAGAGACATAGGCAGCTGGGAACAACCCAACTTCTCCAGTCTTTGAATGCTTTCCAGACCACCATTCTTCATCGGCGAATTCAATGTCAATAATTAAATCACCTTCAGCGAATTCAATCTCATTATCTTCATCCTTTTCGTAATCGTATTCTGCCACTGCAGTTATGGACTTCTTAACTTCCTTAGTTGGTTCAGGTTGACTAACCTTGACTGGTTCCTTGACTTCCTGAGCCACTGGTGCCACATTTCTCACAGGAGGTGGAGGTAAGTTACGAGTTGGCAATGATGGAGCTGGAATAGAAGAGGCCTTTACTTCATCATGATCATCATCTTCTTCTTCTTCTTCTTGCTGCTTGACAGGTGCTGCAGGAATATTTCTCACTGGAGGAGGAGGCAAGTTACGAACTGGAAGTGAAGGAGCTGGAGCTTGCTTCTCAACCTCTTCTTGTTCTTCCTCTTCCTCTTCCTCTTCCTCTTCCTCTTCCTCTTCATCTTGGGCAGCTACTGGTGGAGGGAGATTTCTAGTAGGCAAAGGAGCTGGGGCTGGTGGAGTAAACTTAGCAAATCCTCCAGAGGAAGGCTTCACCAACTTCTCTTCTTCTTCTACCTCTTCTTCTTCTTCATTGTCTTCAATAGATTGTTCGCTGAATTTGTTAGTCACATCATTGACTCCATCATCATCTTGAGACACAGTCTTATATTGACCTCTCTTTTCAGCCCAAAGCTGGGCAGGAGTCTTACCACCTTGAGCAGCAAAGTTTCTGGAAGCTCCTCCAACAAGCTTATCCTTTTTATCGAGGGTTGAAGAGTTACCAAAGTTTGGTTTAGCTCCGAAACTTGGAGCATTGGAAGAGGAATTGTTACCTGGATTGAATCTTGCGGAAACGGAATTTGAGATCTTAGGTTTTGGTAACGACTTGATTCTACCATCATCGGCGAATGCACCGATTCTTTCTGAGATTGGCTTAGCGGTTTCTGAACTTGAATTATCATCATTGTTTTTGTTGAGGTTCAATGGCTTTGGTTGTGAAGAAATAGTTGAGGACTTTTGTTTTCTCAATTCATCCATATTGACTTTGGTAGGCTTATAAGCAGAAGGAACGTTTTCCAATGGCTTCTTAGAGAAGTCTCTTTCTTCGATTTCTTTTTCACCACCCCATTCTTCATCATCATTAGTACTGCTACCAGTTTGAGAAACTGGAACAATTGGTTTACCGGTTGATTTAGGTGCAAATGAAGGCTTGGAAACTGGTTTAGGAGCTGATGGCTTAGCAACTGCTGGCTTTGATACAATTGGTTTTGAAACAATTGGTTTTGAAACAATTGGTTTTGAAGCTGCTGGCTTACTTCCCCCACTTCCAGATTGAATTGAATATCTGGCACCAGCTGATGCACTTACTCTGTTTAAGAATTCATCAACATCCAAATCATCTTGATCTCTGGCAGTGATTTGAACATGGTAACCACTTAAGATCTTTGATACCTCAGCAAAGTTGGTAGCAAATGACAATCTCAGTTTGGCAGGTGAATTGTCTGGACACCAACCCAATAATAAATTCTTGCTAACATCGGATCCAGGAACGGTCACTCTAGAAATTCCAAATTGGACTTGTCCATCGGTGAAATTCTCGACGAATTCATCCAATGATCCATTTCCAGCATCAGTAACACTTAAAGTTCCGTGATCAACGGTATAGACAGCGTAAGAAGTGGACGAATCGCCTCTGACAACTTTGTCATAGGCTTCTTGGATGGCACGTGCGTTTGTGGATAAATCAATCTTCTCCATGGTTGATGGTGGCAACAATTGATGGTGGCAATCAATGGTGGTGGAAGGTCAAATCTACGTGGTGGGTAGTGGCG
This sequence comes from Suhomyces chickasaworum, assembly GCA_030568495.1. Taxonomy (NCBI): domain Eukaryota; kingdom Fungi; phylum Ascomycota; class Pichiomycetes; order Serinales; family Debaryomycetaceae; genus Suhomyces; species Suhomyces chickasaworum. The sequence continues at coordinate 63,250 of JAJMGF010000016.1, read as the reverse complement.
GAAGAGCGGTCACGCGGAGACCCGGGCTCATGACCTACCAGCTTAATTATCATGGGTACTTCTATTTAACCAAGCAGATATAGTAATATACAAAGGGGATTATGACAGGGATCACGTAGGAGGGGAGCTCTTGAAGATTGTATGACTTGTTTGTGTGGATTGTTGCATTTGTGCATTTGTGCAAGCTTGGTATGACCAAAGTTTTCGATATCAAACATTTTGACCAGTCCCGATGAAAAAGTACCAATAACAGGGAAATTAAACCTGGACTCACTGTCCATGCAGTTTGAACGGCTTAAACCTTTAGTTATTCGTGAAGATTGGATCAAATTTCTTCAGATCTCCATCAATTGAGCCCATCAGTTCAACTCACAATAGCATACACCAAGCACCACATCATCACAAAACCAGGAATATTCTCTACCACACCCTCCACAAAAAGCTCTCTCTTTGGAGATGTGAAAAATAGGTCGGGTTTGCCTCCACAACATATCCAAGCAAAAAGCACGTTTGTCAAGGATATTCCCACCACGTAGAAGGCGAAGCCATAGAGAGATTCCAACGACAACACACCACTGCCAACGCCCAATACCAAGCTGGCAATATCTCTCACACGGCCGAGCTTCAGCTTGTTGGATTGTATATTTCCGTTGTAGAATATAGTCTCTTTCATGTTGGTGGCTTTTGATAGTGAGGTGGGCTCGTTTGGTTATAGTAGAAACCCGCTTACGTAAGCAAGCGACATTTATCGGTTCCGGGTTAGATGGATCAAGAGATAGTGACAGGGAACAGGGTTGGTTTAACAGGAAGACTCCGTTTTAGAAACACAAATCGAGGTTTAGAAAAGGAATTATTATTCCCCATAGCGATTTCGAGTCTGATATTGGAAAGTCTTCAGTTTCGCCAACCCAGAAGGGTGGAGATCTTGGAAAAAGGACCTGAAAAAATTATCAATGGACTGCTGTACAACCAAATATTGTTGTAGATTGTACTAGAAGTTGCCACCATGAGATGACTAGATACTCTTCCTTGTCCATATTGAATGATGAGATCAAATGTCGCATGTCGCGGTATAACATCGATGCGAACTAATCAGTGGCAACTTCCTAATCATCTCCTCCTACCAAATGTCCACCATGGACGCCGATTCACCATTATTAAGGCTTAAACGCCTTCTATTTCTGCTCCCCAAAACCAGTTCGTTTGAAATCTCGAACAATGTCAAAAAAGAACTCCGAAAAGAACTCTTTTTATGTGCTTCCAATGGCGGTCAATATTTACAATGGTTATTCCCTAAAATCTTCGAAGATGTCAATTCTGAAGAGCAGGTCTTGAACAAAATTGATAGGGAAACAGACTGGAAATTCTCCAATTATCACAAGTACAGCGTTAAGGATGTTCCTCATGAAGTCCATGATCACAATGCCTTCCATCCCAATCTGGCTTGTGCACGTATTTTCCATAAAGGTGAACCAATCTACCGATGCTTAACTTGTGGATTCGATGAAACATGTGCATTATGTTCCAATTGCTATAATCCCGAGGCCCATAAGGGCCATAAAGTACACATCACTATATGTTTGAGAGAGAATGGTGGGGTATGTGATTGTGGAGACCCTGAAGCTTGGTTAAATCAGTTCGATTGCATATTCAGGTCGCGCGACAAATATACCCGTGAACTGCAAATAGATTACCTGAAACCACTTCCAGATACCTTTGCCAATTCGTTTCTTGGGACGATGGAAGTCATTCTTGACTTCATCATTGATGTGCTAAGTCACTGTGATCTCCAATTCGAAGACCCTAATGAAACCACCACAACAAAAATTGAAATGAATTCCATCAATAGTACTCTCGATCCCAAAAAATACGGTTTCACCGATTTGGATACGGTAGATAGTGCAAGTGATAAGTTCTACTTGATGGTTTATAATGATCAAATAAGGCATTATAGAGACGCAGTTCAACGCATCCATTTGGTCAGTAAAAAAGTGGAACAATTTGCTATCATGGTTACCAATAAAGTTCAATCATATGGAAAAGCTAAAGTTATTAGTTCAAAAAATCTCAATTTATTGATTGAAAGACAAAAGCTCTTGAGCTCTACAGGATTAGCTTCTTGCATAAGAAATCATCGGGACATTTTTCGGGAAGATATGTGTGATGAAATATTACGCTGGTTAAATGAATTAACGGAGTGTGAATTTTTTAAGGTTAATGAACAGGCTAGAGATTTATTTTGTCAAGCATTCTGCAGCAAGTGGAATTCAGGTTTGGTTCGGATTAATAATAACAATGACAAGTATAATTATAAAATGGGAACTTTGGACAATATGCGTATTCCTAAGATACCATGCGCTAATTCTCAACCAGGAGTTAAGAATTTCCAATCATCATCAAATTTCCCTTCTCCTACAAAATCTTCATTTCTCAGTTCACTGATCAACCAATCGACAAACAATTCAGGAACCAATAGACCATCACATTGGTATTTTAAACCTTCAAAATGGGATTTACCGGACGAAATTTGCATCAAAACCAATTATAATCTTGATTTAAATGATTATGATCCAGCAAAGAGTCATTTTGGATCGAGATTTCAATATTTGACTTATTTGGATATCAGGTTTTGGAAATCAATTAGAACCATTCTTCATGATATGTATTCCACTTCACTCATCACGAATTTAAAATATAAACATATTCTATCTTGTCAATATGTTGACATATATCCAACTGTCGCCAACATGTTTTTATTGATGGATAGAGAACCAGAACTTAATGTCATGTGTACATTATCAACACAGTTATTCACATGTCCTTCGAACTCCACTTCAATTGTGCGTCATGGTGACATAACAAGAATATATGCCACCATATACGGATTTTTAACCACAGAAGAAATTAAATCTCCTGATACCATTACCATTACCAATCAGATCCTCATGAAGAGTTTGAAAAATAGAAGATGGGGTCAAATATTTTTTGATGTGGGGTACATCCTAAGCAGATCTAGAGACTCGAGTTTTATTTTAACATCTGGGATTATTCCAATGTCTTGTGACATCTTATCGTTATTTCAAGGTAAACCTTCAATCAAAAGAGAAAAGGAGTCCCATATAGAATTTGAGAATTCAGATTATACTTCATTTTTTCATGCCATACTGGTAATATATCAATTTGGAGATTCAATTTCACAATGTTTGAGAAATATTGAAGATATTGAAGTGAAATGGACTCTTTCTAAGAATGCAATCATTTATGTGGTAAGATACTTACTTCAATTAGAGAAATCGGGTGTGCTAGAAGATTCTGTTTCTAAGCAAGATCCTGCATTATCAGAATCCTCGTATAGAGAAGATATAGATCGTGAACTGCTTAACCAGAACAATTTCACCGATTCGATCGATACCAGGATTCCAGTATCACGAGAACAAGATAATGAAATCGAAATGATAGATAGTGAAAGTGGAACTTTGTTTGCAGTCTCAAACCATACACCTAGACTGAAGTTCGACTTAGAAAAATCAAATTTGAATAGAAGAGTATTAAAAGAATATATCAAAGGAAGCATCATACAGGACGTTAGAATTGATGAGGATAAAGTTAGTTTTCTTCATCCAATCCATTCATTTTTAAGCTGGTTAATTGAGCTAGCCGAATTTAAAGATTTGAGTCAATTGGTTGAAATCTTGAACTACGCCACTAGTTCAGAGCAATTCAACACAGGAATAATCGATGCAGGCGAGCTTCCTAACCCATTGACAACTGTATTTGATTATCCTATCAGAACTATAGTATTAATGAGTCAAATCAAGTCTGGTTTTTGGGTAAGGAATGGATTCAGTATCAGAAACCAGCTTCAATTGTATAGGAATTCAGGTTTGAGAGAGAATGGATATATGAAAGATCTTTTTCTCACTCAAGTTTTCATTAGTTCCAATTCACCAAACCTATCCTCTTTCTTGATTTTCAGTCGATGGTTATTAATGGATGGCTGGATTGTTGATCATAATGCTAAGGAGTATTTCAATATTGATCATGAGAGTTCTGGTTGTTCCACCCCTCAAATTCCATCAGACTCAACTTCAAATACTTCAACATTACCATATGATGCAAAAACTTTACCATATATCGTTGAGGAATGCATTAACTTTTTCATCCACATTTTAACTGAAGATTTATACCTTCAGGGATTCTCAGACATGCAAATCAAAGAAATTCGAATTAAGAATGAAATTATTCACAATTTATGCTTTGGACCCATGAACTACACTAAATTATGTTCCCAAATTCCTGATCATATCACGGCTGACAAAAGATTTGAGCTGATGTTAAATGAATTGGCCACATTCAAAGCACCAAAGCAAAGCAATGATTTTGGAATATATGAGCTCAAGCAAGAGTATTCAAGTCAAATTGATCCATACTACTTCAATTATAATACAAACACCAAAGATGATGCAATTAAGTTTGTTAAAAATTTGATACACAAGAGAGAAAAGAAACCGTTGAATGACATTGTTATAGAACCAAAGTCGAGCAATCTTGAAAACTTAGGGATCTACAAATACATTGGAAACTTTTCAGTATCGACTTATTTCTCCGATTTTGTGATCAGGACTTTGAAGTATGTAATGAAGGAGGGTATTAATAATCATGAAAACTTACTTGAAACATTACTTCATTTACTTCATTTATGTTCAATGGAATCATTCATCAATGCTAACGAGTTTGGCACATTCTACGATAGATTCGTCAATATTTCTGACTTTTATGGTTGTTCCATTGGATTTGTTTTATACAAAATTCTAGATGAAGATAATTTCAAAGATTTCCATGCTAAGGTGAGATCAATTTTCAAACTTTTTGAAGAGAAATACCATAACTTGAGTGAGATTTTGAACGATCAAGTTTCTAATTTTGATTACATGCTTCTAGATTTGAATGTCTCGACAACAAAGGATATCTTGGAAGAGGAGAGAAAGAAAAAATTCGTGCAAGATAGGAAAAAGAAGTTAATGGCCAAATTCAAGAAGCAACAATCCCTGTTTTTGAAGAACTACAAGTATGATAGTGACGTTGAAATGGAAGATAATGAAGATATTGATGTTGATGCTTCCGAATTCCACGAGAACGACCAAGAATCCTGGCAATTTCCTGAGTCTCGTTGCCTTTTGTGTCAAAATACTTCAGATGATAGTGGACCATTTGGTATAATTTCTTATGTGAGTAAGAGCTCTGAATTTAGAACCGTTCCATTTGATGATAAGTATTGGTTTATGAGATCTTTTTCGGATAATCCTAATTTGGACGAGGACGAGGATGATATAAATCAAATCAAAAAACTCGATTCAGGGGAAGAAATCAATCGTATACACGAACATGGAAAGTGTCACATGGAGACTACTGAGAATTATAAATCCTTCATGCAAAACACAAGAAGTGATCATGTGGTGGGCCCTGGATTTTCTAGCAAAGAAAATGTTGAAAGCAAATTAGTTTCACTGAGTTGTGGTCATGGTATGCATTTTCAATGTTATTTGAACTTTTTGATTTCAAATAAGAATAAGCTGAATCAAATTACAAGAAATACTCCAGAAAATGTGGAACATAGAGAATTTTTGTGTCCATTGTGTAAATCTATTAACAATATGTTTATTCCAATATTATGGAGCAATAACAATAGAAATTTGAAGGAATTTTTGGCACCTAGTTCGATGATACCAAATAAGAACCCATTTGAGTCACTTACCACCAATGAAATTTATGATAAAGCCTGGTATCGAAAGTTTGTGGAAGCTACCGATCATGATATTGAAAGTTTGTCCATTATGAATCCTTCATTGAAAACAATGATAGTTGCAACGGACAATTCTTCTCTTACGTCTGTTCAACAACAATTCAGACTTCTATTGAGTAACATGTTTCAAACAATATCCTTTTTTTCATTTCCACAAGTGTTCAAAGCTGATAGTACTTATATCCTAACCAGTACTATTAAATCAGTTGAAATTTCACTTAGAGGTGTCAGTTCCAAGTCTTCAATGGTTGTTAATCAATTATCTAATAGCTCTCTCACAAATATGAGAATCTTGTGTGAATTTAGAAACACCAGTGTTCTCATGAAAATTAAAGATTGGATACAATTACCCAGCAAGAAAGATGATGCGTACACTAAAATGATATCGAACTTATATTCATTGGCAAATGGAACTATTAGCAGTACAATCCTAGAAGCAGATTTCTTCGAAATATTAGTCAATTCATTTCCTGTTAAATCTATGGGATTCTCATTTAACACTATTCTTTCAACGTGTTTCATGGGTCATATCATCCAAAATTTACAAATCATCGCCAGACAAGTTAAAAACCATAACTTTTATTTGGATTCAAACTTGAGTATTCTTGATGTCCCTGTAATTACTGAATTGTGTGAAAAGGCAAAAGGAAATATTTTAGAATTGTTTGATCAATTGACAAATGGGGAATCTGGTTCAATGATCAAGAATATCAGATTCGGAGATGTTTTACTATCAATGTTGATAAAAGCATCGACCCCATTTTTAAGACGAGCAGCAATATTATCCGTTGTTATTTGTGCAAGATTTGAGTCTAAAGAATTGGAAAATTTCCATGTTGATAAACTTGAAGCAGATAGATTATGTGCTTTCATGAATTTGAACAGTATTTCGAAATATTTGGAACTATTTGTTGGATCTGATAATTATAACTCATATGAGTCAAATACATTTAAGCATTTCGTTAATCATGTTAATTCTGCTTCTTTATTGACTCATCCACTTGAAATGAGAACTAGAATGGAATACCCTGGAGTAGTAAAATTAATTGATTTACCGGAGAGATTGGATATCTTTTTCAGTAACTATTACTATTCTGATAAGTATAACAATCCAAATACTCATATCGAAGATCCAGCAGTTTGTTTGTTTTGTGGCCAAGTTGTGGATGCTCAAAAGTCTGCTATTGGAAGTGAAGAGGGTCAATGTACTACCCATTATTTAAAGGAATGTGCTAATGAAATTGGTATCTTCTTATTACCTAAAGAGAGAAGTTTACTTTTGTTATATAAGAATGGAGGTTCTTTCCAACATGCTCCTTATTTGGATAGTCATGGTGAATTACCTGGAGAGACTCGGAATTCGAAACCATTGTATCTCATGCGTTCGAGGTATGAAGACTTCATGCGTAATGTATGGCTACATCACAATATTCCAAACTTTATTGCTAGAAGTTTGGATAGTGTTTTGGATCCTGGAGGATGGGATACTTTATAATATATGTCAATATATAAATTTCAATCAATGTCAATCATGTCTTCATCCAAATAATCCGAATCAAATGCATCGAATTCATCGTCCATTTCTTCTTCACTGTCACTATCATGTAACTCAGGACCAAAATTAAGATCTCCGTTATCAACCCGAGATTCTGAGATATTTCGGGTGACAAAGGCATATATCCCTTGATTTAACCATAACTTATTCAAAGTTTCATATCTTAGCTTATTCAAAGAAGCTCTTCCGGGAGTTCTTGGTCTCTTCACTTCACCATGCTCGGTAAGGTAAGGTCCAGGAACATCAAGGATGATAGGTGGACTGTTACTATATCTCAAGCAAATCTTGAATTTATTCAATCTTGGAATGAAAAATATGCCTAATGGAGAACAACTTGCCATATGAGATAAATGTTTGGAACTTTTGATGGCTTCTCCACAATGTAAGCAAATATTCTTCTCATATTTGTATTTCAATGAATAAACATTTTCATCCATTGCACAGTCGTTGAAATCTTCAGGAAGATCAATTAAATGAATCGTACCAGGGAACCCGAGATTCTGGACTTGAGTAGCTAAATCATTATGAGTTTCATTGGTGATAAGGAAACTAGATTCAAGGGCAAATTTATCCGATTTTTGCAGAACACCACTAAGCCATTCTGGTAGTGTAGGAATACCAAGATTGGAAGAAAGAGCATCGGTACAATCAACGTATCTTTGGTTTAACACGTTAGTTTTCAATAATTGAAGATCTTCAATACTCTCATATTCGTTTTGAACTTTACATTCACAAGTCAAGATATCTTTGAAAATGATGATCTGCTTAAGGAATGGAAGTAACATTCTCTCTAAAGCAAAATATATGTTAGACAATTGAGATTTTGAACGTGATTCTATTTGGGGGGTGATAATATCAATCATTGAAGCAATAGAATCCAAAATTGGATCTGGAACAACGTATGATTTGCCATGATTCTCTAACATCTCAGTTGGACAGTTACCTAACATGAAAATCAGCATACAAAGATATCTTGTCATACCAATTCTTGCCAAAGTTGCCAAAGATTCATTGGTTTGGAAGTAGAACAGAACCATTTCCACAAAGATGTCAGTATTCTTAAGTTGTTCATCCTTCCACGATTTGAAGAACTCTTCACTAAGGTTATTGTTATTACCTAGCAAAATTGGAGATTCACGATCAGCATAAACAATTGCTCTAGATTGCATCAAAGATCTCAATAATGACTTCGTAGAACCAGGAATTAGCTCTAAAAATTCAGAACAAGATTTTTCGCCTCCGATTCTACCTGCAATTTCATTCATTTTAATTGTATCTCCAATAATTTTAGCAAGCGTTTTTAATGAATGCAAAAACTTTTGATTATTATTATTCCGATTGATTGAAACGGAGTCCTCGAGTTGATCGAGCAATTCTGAAGCAATAACCCTTTGAAATGGTTTGAAATCTTTATTTTCATAATATCCCTTGTATACTAATGTAATCTTGAGAAGTTCATTCTTTTCCTGAGAGTTCAGCGTAAAAATGGATTGATAATCTGACGTGGTAGGTACCGCATACAAGTCAAGCTTATTTTGTTGATCACCATAGCTGGTTGGATCTCTAAAAGAAGGCACATAGATGTTATGAAGATTTCTGCACAATGGACACGGGAAATGCTTACTTAAAATAGTAGCACGGGCAAAACATGTATGATGAATATAATGACCACAAGTTGACAAAACCTGGGTATTATTTTCCTTAATTTGACCTGAATCCAGTTCAAAATGCGTTCCATAAATACTATTTGTATTTTTGCATGAACTTTGAAGCTCAATTGGTTTAAATGCCTCACCTAAAAACGCTGAACTTTGACATTTCCAATCTGAAGAACTGCTAGTTTTACTAGCCAATAATCCAATAGATTCATTTAAGGTATCAGATTCACCACAAAGAACACAGATTCTATTCTGGTCTATAGAATCGAATTTGTTCTCGTTTGAAGTGGTCTCAAAATCCACATTCTTTGCCAAAAACCTTTTACGTTGTTTTTCTAGCTTCTTCATGACTTTATTCAGTCTATTTTTATTAATTCTCTTTTGTTTTTCCATTTCAGATTCGAGTTTATCTTTCTTCTTAGCTTGGTATTCTTCGATATGTTTTTCACCGAAGCAATCTATCAAATTCTCGATAATCCGTTTATCTTTTGAAATTAATTTATCAACTAAAAACTCTGCCTTTTGAACGGTTCTTGGAGATAACTTGGATTCAACAATGGTCAAAAGTAAATCACTAATAGGAATATCAATGAAATTTTCATTCAAAAATTCGCTGCCATTGACTATTTCATCGTCAATCAAGACTGCATGAATCAAATGAAGTAATTGTGGCAAGTATGTTTCATCGCCTGTATTGATTGCAATTTGCAAGTATTTATAAATAAGCTTGCTGAATTCTTTTGTTTTGGTAAACTTACCAATATTTGATTCAATAGATTTACTCAAGTTTGGATCATGAGTTAATTTGGGGATTAAAATGGCTTCCGATTCCTTATTTTTTGATTTTTCTGAGATGGCCCTTATCAATGAATCAGAAATATCTTGGAAATTGGATGAATCATAAAACAAACTAATTGGATCCAAACTTTTCAACACAGATTCTTTTAATCTAAACAATCCTGAATCAATCATCGAAGATGGAGGTTGATAGTCCGAAATCAGATATACAATTTGTTCAATATCCACCATTTCTTGCAAATCGGAAGAAATTGTATCAACAATTGATGAGTATGTTTTAGGACCTTCTGCCAACATATAAGAAATTACTTTCCTTATGGAAACTTCACTTCTTTCCTTTGGACTAAGATCTAACAATGAATCTCTTTCCACCAACATGTTATAGATAAATATAATGAACTTTTCGGATATTGCGAAGAAACGTTCTTCGTATTCAGTTTCATCATGTTTAACTTTATTGGTGAACCAATCATATAATCCCCATCTATCAATAAAGTTGAGAAGTGTTGACTTCGGATCATCTATAATGCATGCGACTTGATTCATGTACATATCTCTGTAATAAGTCAGCTCATTCATAATGGAATCAAAGTATAATGAACTTTGTCTGCTTGCAGAAATACCATTTCTGATCCAAAATCCAACTCTGATTTGACTTGCAAAGACTATACTCCTTAAAGATAAGTCTGAAATGTTTCTGAATCCGAGTTTCAGATTCAGAATGATGTCGGAAACATTCTCAACACCATTAGTTTGAATAAAATATGAAAGTAATGAATTCAAGGGATAAATTAACGAACATTCATTCTTTGATACTTGGAAATTAATGATTGAATTATCAGCAGTTTTTAATACTCTATTGTTCATACACTTGAATAGTATTTCAATACAATTTCTTGCGGATTCTAATTTCAAGTCTGCTCCACCAATTAATCTGGTCAAGTTTAAAATAGGAATGGAATATTCAAGATGTATAACATAATCATAAATCTCATGTTCAACATGTTCTCCATGTTTTCTTTGCATGGGGAAAAATCCTTGAAAGCATCTTAAGAGCATTATTGTTATAGCAAATAATTCTGGACTTTCAATTTGTTCCGTTACCATTGGTCTGTTCAAGATGCTAGTAATATCTCTTATACCTCTTGTTATGGCAGTTTTGATGCTCTTATTAGATCTGGCATCACGGAAAGGTTTCTCGATTATTATGTGATTTCCAGTCTCTAAATTCTTCACTGACGAATGTAACTCGATTAAGTCTATGACTGAACTTAAGATTAGTCTGTAACCATGACGATCTAACATGGAATCGACACTTTTGGGGCATGTCATTATCTGGGAGGATACCTCTGACAAAATATTGAGATGGTCTTCACGATCAGAAATTGCTAAGTTATGAAGAAGCAATGGATAAACCAACCTGAAATCATCAGCAAATTTTTCTTTCTTTTCAGCATCTGAAACAAGAGGAGGTATAAAAATACTGGCTAATTTCATTCTGGTTGACTTTTTAAGTCTTAGTTCTAAGATCATCAAGGCACTCATTCTAGACACAAGAATCCTACCTGGACTTGCTTCACGGGGAATTGAGGTGAGCGGCTTGAGAATCAGCTTTTCATTATAGCCCAGATAAAATGGAAGATGATCTTGGGTATTGTCACCTAATAATATTGCTCCTTCTGTGCATCTATAAACAAGTTCCGTTTTGTATCCGTATAAGTTGGCAAATAGTTTATCGGAAAATGTTGCATGCAAGTTTACCCTTTCAAGTAATGCTGAACCAAGAATATCATTGGCTGAATCTCTCAATTTAGAGTTTGATTGAAAATCAACTATTGCTGCAAGCCAGTCATAAATATATGACGAAATTTCATCCCTCATGTAGTCTCTTGCTGACATGATGGTAGAAACCAAACCAGTTGCTGTGACTTTTATTTGAGGAATTATTAAATCATGATAATCATCACTTTCTTTGATAATAGCTCTACCGACTTGATCGATTACAGTCACCAATTTGTTGGCCCTGATTGTAGACAAGCCACAACAATTTACTAAAGCATGAAGTGCTTCGTCCCGGTTGTGATACTCATCATTCCAAATTACTAGGTACCATTTTTCAATCACATTATCATCAACAATTGTTCCTGCTTTATCAGCTTTAAATTGTGAATATTTGCTGACCAAATCTGGCTTGAAATTATTTGACCGTTTGAGAACAAATGGAAGGGTATTAATCGAAAAATAAGCAATATTGATTGCATAATCAAGAGCAAATCTGATTGTCTTTCCTAAAGCTTCTTCGAATTTGGCTGGGATTTCTGAGGTATCTTTTTGAGAATCGAGGCAGCATTTACAATTGAGAGGTTTAAATGCTTCGGGATCACCACAGTCACAGATTCCACTACTTCCACGGGAGGTGTATACCGATACATTATGGCCAATATGATCATCTTTGTTAAAACACCACACGCAAAGGACACATGAATCATCGAAACCACATTCTTCACATCGATACACAGGCTCCCCAGGTTGAAGTGTTCTTGAGCACACCTTATCAGCTGGATGTGAATACTTTGCTTTCTTGGACTTGATATCAAAAAAAGAAGTTGATTCTTCATTCATTACTTTCCATTTGGACAAATCATCCAATTCTTCACGGGAGATCTTAGGGAACAAATCTTTAATGAATTCACCATTGGCGGTAGCAGCCCAATAAAGAGCTCGAAACACATTCTGTTTGATGTAATCTTCTTTGTAATCCAACAGATGTGGTAATCCCACCAAAAACTTCTTCAATGGCATGATTTCTTCCGAATCATCATACTTGCAACTCCATGGTAGAATATTACTATCCCGCATCATTTCAGGACCATCACTATCGAATGAATTGAAACTCCAGCCCAGATCACTTTCGGCTTCATAATCACTATCACTCATTCCACGATTATTAATGCTAACATAAAACTCATCATCTTCAAGAAAATCCATGGTTGATTGGTTAACTGATTGATGGGATAGAGTTAATTAAGATCAATCTCCTCTCTCTCACTTAGTATCATAAACGAAGGTCGTGCGCGAGATAACAAATATTATATCTATAACAAATTTTTTACAACCTTTAGTTACATTAACCATGTCAGTTGTGACCGACCCAGTTGAGCAGTACAAGCTCATTACTAAAAACTTACAAGAAACCTTGAATGGTCAAATCATTAAAAATGTATTAGAAGTGGAAAAGAGACCTCTCAAAGTTTACTGGGGAACTGCACCTACTGGTAAGCCTCATTGTGGATACTTTGTGCCAATGGTTAAATTAGCACATTTCTTGAAAGCTGGATGTGAAGTCACCGTTCTTTTAGCTGACTTGCACGCCTTCTTGGATAACATGAAGGCTCCATTGGAAGTTGTGCAATACAGATCCAAATACTATGAATTTATTGTCAAGTCGATCTTGAAGTCTATCAACGTTCCAATTGAAAAGTTGAAGTTTGTGGTAGGATCGCTGTACCAGTTGAGTGCAGACTACACCATGGATATTTTCAAGTTGTCCAACATCGTGTCTCAGAACGGTGCCAAGAGAGCAGGTGCTGACGTGGTCAAACAAGTGGACAACCCATTATTGTCGGGATTGATCTATCCTCTTATGCAAGCCCTTGATGAACAACACTTGGATGTAGATGCTCAATTCGGTGGTGTTGATCAAAGAAAGATTTTCGTGTTGGCCGAAGAAAACTTACCAAGTATTGGTTACAAGAAGAGAGCACATTTGATGAATCACATGGTTCCAGGATTGGGTCAAGGTGGAAAGATGAGTGCATCTGATCCAAATTCTAAGATCGATATCATTGAAGACCCTAAAGTAATCAGAAAGAAGGTCAACAGTGCATACTGTGCCCCAGGAGAAGTGGCTGATAACGGTTTGTTGGCTTTCTTGGAGCATGTGGTGGGTCCAATTCAAGAATTAAAGAGTGAGACTGAAGGTTACTTCAAATTAGACATCGATAGACCTGAGAAGTACGGTGGTCCAATCTCCTACACTTCTTTTGAAGAAGTAAAGAATGACTACGCATCAGGTAAATTGTCTCCAGTTGATTTGAAATCAGGTGTTGCTGACAGAATCATCGAGTTGTTGGCACCAATTAAAGCCGAATTCGAATCCTCCCCAGAATTTCAAGACGTGCAAGCTAAAGGTTACCCAGTCGAACAACCTAAGCAAAAGGTTAAGAAAGAGAAGAAAAATAAGGGTACCAGATATCCTGGTGCTACCGCAGCTGCCGGGGCTTCCAACACTGATGCCAAGGTTGAACAAGCTACTGAAGCTTTAAAAGATACTTCTATTTAAATAGAGAATAATTAATATCTATACTAGTAAAATTGTAGAATTACATCACGTGGTGTATAATCACGTGCAATATGGTAGCCAATCATTTGCGCCTGAAAATAACTCACCAAAAATTCATCCTGCTATACATAAACCAAATTGACAATGGTAAGTACAAACAAGAAAATGAACCAGTAAAAAGCAAAACACTCATCATATTTGGAATCACTGCAACATTCTGATAACTCCGGTCGAAAATCCCGTTTCAACGAGCAATTTTTGAGCTATAATGATCCTCTCCATACCAGCACCACTGAAAAATCATATTGAAGCGTTCAACAAATCATTTCTTCACATTGTCCAGAATGTTCCAGCATTCTATAATGATCTAACATTCTATAATGATCTAATATTTCCATTAAGATTGTGTGGCTTTTGTTCTCTTTGTCGGAAAAGAATTCACCGTCTGGTACTAACATTTAGTCTTTATTATCAGCCTTCGCTAAGAGAAACTCGGTTTACGTGGCCACCATCTTCACCGGAGCCTTTGTTTTCCAAGGTTTCTTCGACACTGCCGTTACCTCCTGGTACGAGAACCACAACAAAGGTAAGTTGTGGAAGGATGTCAAGGGTAAGTTCCTTGAGGGTGGTGAGGAAGATGACGAATAAATATGTTGAGTCATTTTGCATGCTAAGTTAAAGTCTTGACTTGGGTATATAAAGTCTATCTAATAAAAATATTGAGATACTTCGTAACTACTAAAAGAATTATTCACCACTGATGTCTATATCACATGAGTATATTGACATTGACATCTAAAGATAAAAATATTAATTTCATTAATATCAACATCAATGTTTAGCCAAATAAGATGATCCATATATCATGAAATGGGACACAATAAATCACTTCAAATGTTTTTGTCTATATTGGAAATATTTAATGGTTATTATATTAAATGTATTGGATATTCAATTAAACACCATAGGAAATTCAGCCATAAACTCAGTAGACTTTCTCTCTTCTCTCTTCTGTCTTCTCTTTAGACCCTACCATTGTTCTAATAGAGACCATATTTGATATACAGTTGATGGTTCCTCATTTTAGTGGTGTTTTTTGATGACTAGTGTGTCTTCGTAATGGTGAGCATTGCCTTAACAATTCGCACGGTTAAATATCAAATCTCATCTCCTGTACTTCTTCCATGGCTGTCATCAACCAACCAAATACACAAATCAGACTCACCAATGTCTCGTTGGTGAGGATGAAGAAAGGCAAGAAGAGATTTGAAGTCGCTTGTTACCAAAACAAAGTCCAAGATTGGAGATTGAAAATTGAAAAAGATCTCGATGAGGTATTACAAATACCCCAAGTTTTCCAAAACGTTTCAAAGGGCCAGGTAGCCAACAATGAAGACTTGATGGCCAGTTTCGGTACGGTGAATCAAGATGAGATCATTTTGGAGATATTGAATAAAGGAGAAATCCAGTTGAATGAAAAGGAAAGAAATGCCAATCTTCAACAAAAGCAAAATGAATTCTTGACCATTATTTCTACCAAATGTATAAATCCCCGTTCAAAGAAGAGATACCCACCTTCGATGTTACAGAAGGCATTGGATCAGTTGAAATTCCATTTGAATCCTACCAAATCCACCAAATTACAAGCGCTCGATGCCATCAAATTGTTGGTGGAAAATCAAGTATTTCCTATTGCCAGAGCTCAAATGAAGGTAAAGGTGGTTTTAACCAAAAAAGCATATGCCAAAACATTTGAAGAGATCAAGGAGAATATTGAAAAGATTGAAGAAGAGAATAAAGATTCTAAAGGAGTGGAATGTATTGGTATCATTGATCCCATCAATTACAGAACCATCTTGAGTATCTTGGAGACCGTTGACGGTCAAGGGTCCATTGAAGTGGTGGATATGGTTGCTTTGGCTGATTAGTATCTACAGGGAAGACACATGGTTGAAATGAGCCAACCATTTAAAGTTTTGGTGGTCAAGTAAATGACAGTGAATTCAACCCTTTATCCATATCACAACTAATTTTCTTATTATTGTATTCATGACTTTTCTAAATCATGAATACGAAAATTTAGCTATTTATTTTCCATAGTTTTATAGAAAATGCTTACTAAAAGTTACATCAATTACATCAATTACATCACCATTCGAAGGAACCTACATCGATAGAAACTTATCAACATTTGTCTACAGTTATCAAAACCTTTTAAGAATTAACTTAACTTCCTGAGTTCTTATGTTGATTTTATAATTCCAAACCTTTGATGATCTCCGATAATGTTATTTTATGATCTCCTTAGTGTGAACTTTTTAGATGGTATAGTCTTATCAGTCTAGTATGGTTAACTATGAGGATATAGAGCTAACATAAACAAACTACGGGCTAAAAATCCATAAACCTTCTCCGACCGCTAAATTTACTTCGTCTCTCTCTAATCACACACTATTTCAAGCTGAATACTTTCTTCCCTGGTGAATTGGCTGTACCGTTTCGTTCTGTTCATTTCTTCATACTCTTACCCTTCGTAGTGTCTGGCGCAGACCTCATGCGCGAATATATATAGCAAAAAATTTTCATTACTTCATCCCTAACCATGTCTATCGTGTTACCATCCACCACTAACACTGAAGCGTTCAAGGCTGCTTCTAAGTATTCGGCCGCTGTTCGTCGTCCAATTGAACCAGTTGGTCGTTATTTCCTTGCTCATGCTTCCAGAACTTTGAGAGGCCACACTTGGTCCGAGCACGAGAAGATAGAAGCTGAGAAGAACGTCAAACAAATCGAAGAAGATCAAGATGAAGATCTTGGAGATGAAGAACAAAGCGAAGAGTTATTGGCCCATGACCCAAGAGAATGGAAAGATGCTGATTTATACGCTGTTTTGGGATTGTCTCACTTGAGATACAAGGCTACTGAAGATCAAATCAGAAGAGCCCACAGAAAGCAAGTGTTGAAGCATCACCCAGATAAGAAGTCTGCTTCTGGTGGTTTGGAACAAGATGGTTTCTTCAAGATCATTCAAAAGGCATTGGAAGTCATGTTGGATTCCACCAAGAGACAACAATTCGACAGTGTTGACACCAATGCTGATGTCAAGCCACCTTCTGCCAAGTCTGAATACGATTTCTTTGAGGCTTGGGGTCCTGTTTTTGAATCTGAAGGTAGATTCAGTAAGAAACAACCAGTTCCACCTTTGGGTACTCTTGAATCTACTCAAGATGAACTTGATAAATTCTACACTTTCTGGGGTAAGTTCGATTCTTGGAAGACTTTTGAATTCAAGGATGAAGATGTTCCAGATGACACTGCTAACAGAGACCACAAGCGTTACATTGAAAGAAAGAACATAGCCACCAGAAAGAAGTTGAAGCAAGAAGACAACAAGAGAGTGATAGACTTGGTGGAGAGAGCACACTCCGAAGATCCAAGAATCAAGTTGTTCAAGGATGCTGCTAAGAAGGAGAAGGAAAGAAAGAAGTGGGAAAGAGAAGCTGGTTCTAGAAAGGAAGCTGAAGAAGCTGCTGCTAAGAAGGCTGCTGAAGAAGAAGCTGCTAAGAAGGCTGCTGAAGAAGCTGCTGCTAACAAGGCCGGATCTAAGAAGGCTAAGGAAGCCGCTAAGGCCGCTAAGAAGAAGAACAAGAGAACCGTCAGAGGTGCTGCTAAGGATGTTGACTACTTTGGTGATGCTTCCAAGGCTGCAGAGATTGACGGTGACCTTGAATTGTTGGTTGAGAAGTTTGATGACGAACAATTGGCCTCTGTTGCTGGAAAGCTTAAGGGTGCCGATGCCAGTGCTGTCAAGGGAGTTTTCTCCGAAGTCATTGCTGACTTGAAGAACTCTGGTAAGCTCGAAGTTTCTTACTTGAAGTACTTTTCATAGATTCGATAAATAATTATTTAATTAAGTAATGGTAGTTACTATTGATTATTCGTAAAGAAACCACTTACATCGTATCAGATATAAAGGTCAATTCTAACAAGTTCATTTGAATGGAATAATACATAATTCCTTTAATTATTTCATTTGCTTACTGGATTATGGTGAAAAGGTGAATTATCAATAGAACTAATTGTATATTATATTCGAGTAATACTAATTTACATATTTAATCATTCTTTGTTATTCTTCGTCATGTTTTATTCATCATGTTTTATTCATCATCTTTTGCTTCACCATCTTCGTCGTCGAGCTTTCCTTCGTCGGCTTGGTTGGCAATGTTGTTATGCAAAGCTGATCCCTTTAAATGGTAATGAGCCTTTCTTCTTTCTTCAAAGAGTTGATGTCTTTCTTGCGCTGTGAGTGGAGGAGCTTGATCTTCTTCATCGTCATCTTCTTCTTCTTCTTGTTCCTCATCCTGTTGCTGTTCCAGCTTTATGACTTCACCCCCATTCATCGAACCCACATGCACCAGGTCTTCATCATGTTCTCCTTCACCTAACTCAAACGCAGGAATCTCTTCTGCATCTTCCCTATAGTACTCTCCTTGAGGATCAAATCCTCCTTCATAAGGAGTCTTGGGCTCGTCAATTTTCATGGTGGCACACTTTTCTTGTTCTGTCTTGTACAAATTGATTTCATCCCATTTCAAATGTTCGGTTGGCTTGTCTTCATGCCCAGATTTTGATGCTAATTCGGCTCTAATCTTGTCGCCTTCAGTAGTATCGGATAAGGCATGAGCATTGAGACGGGTGTTTCTAATAACTTCTTGACGATCCAACTCCTCTGGCGCAGTGTCATGGGAGGGACCAGAAACCGACTTGTTACGGAGAATTCCTCTTGGTTGATCGGGCATGGTGGTGAATATGGAGGATAAAGTGGTGGGGTGGGTCAGTTTGATGGGGTGGAAACATCACGTGGTTTGGATCATCATACCAAGACGCAAAAATCTCCTGCATAAAGTCCGGGAATTAAAAAATTACCAATCATTAAAAAGTGACTCTCCGACTTTCCCTCACTCCCTCACTCTCACTTGACCATAAGTGACACTTGACCATGCTGCTTACCTAATCACCATATCACGTGGTATCAACTTCCCGATCCACGCGAGGCGAGACCAGTCTGGTTCACTTTCAACAGCTTAATTGTAATCGACAACAATCACTTTCTCCTCAACCTCTGATTCCATCGGCTAATTCATTATGGGACAAGTATTCAGTTTCACCAACATTTTCGGCAAATTATGGGGTATAGATAAAGAGATCAGAATCCTTATATTGGGATTGGATGGTGCCGGTAAAACCACCATTTTGTATCGATTGCAAATGGGAGAAGTAGTGACCACCAAACCTACCATCGGATTCAATGTGGAAACCCTCAAGTACAAGAACCTTACACTTAATATATGGGATTTGGGAGGCCAAACATCCATAAGACCATACTGGAGATGTTATTACAGTAATACGGCAGCAGTGATATTCGTGGTGGATTCAACCGACAAAGATCGGATTGACATTGCCTCCAAAGAGTTACACACCATGTTAAAAGAGGAAGAGTTGTTGGATAGTGCGTTGTTGGTGTTTGCCAACAAACAAGATCAACCTGGAGCCATGACTGCCGCTTCGGTATCTCAAGCACTTAACTTGACTGATTTGAAGGATAGAAGTTGGAGTATCGTGGCTTCTAGTGCCATCAAGGGTGAAGGTTTGACCGAAGGGTTGGATTGGTTGATGGACGTGATTAAGGACGAGCAGTTATAATTGCTTATTGGTGTAATGATGACTTGGTCGTCTGTCAAAACCTCAATCTCAACCTCACCGGCATCGTCTATTGCCGAGGTGGTTGATTCGCATCTTCCGGACTCACATGGGCTTCAACTCATCAAACAATTCAAATAGTACATTGAGCACCTTGATCGATCTAGAGATCATGGCAAATGTTTACATTAGTCGCAAAAAAATCTACCTTCTGTCTACTGCTTACTCCTTTGGCTGTTGGCCGTTGGTCGTTGGCCTTTTGCCTGTCGCCTTTCGCCTTTTGACAAAATGGGTAATAATTGGTTTATATCTATAATAGAATGGCACATAGTTTATTTTACTTCTCTCTTTGTTGAGCTCTTTCCAAAATCACCCGAATCATTTCATTACCAAGCTTGTTTGCTTCTGGGAACATGGGACTGAAAAATGATTGAGTCTTTTCAAATTCTTGTTTGTAGAGTTCGAAACTACCAAATGATACAATGCTTGACCATTTACGAGCGGCTATAGTGAACTCCAAATCATCTTGACGGAACATGTCACAAGTGATTGCCACATCAATACATTCTTCCAACAATCCTGGGGTACAAAACAAATACTCTGTCACCCCGAGGAAAATACGGAATAATGGCGTAGAACAGATGATATGATCATAAGGTACAATTCCCAAGTTGAACCAACTATCAACGATGGCCAACAATGATAAGTGAGAATTTGGTTGTCTTCCACCAGGAGGTTCCATAGAAAGACTGAATTTTTGAAGAATATCATCATCCAAGAGTAAATCATGGTCACAAATATGATGGAAAACAAATTGTTTAGCTTTAAGAAGTCTTTCTCGCAATTGATCTTTCTTACCCTCAATCATAAGTCGAAACAATTCCGTAGTGGATTGAGCATATTGTAAGATTTGTGTATGAGCTGAAGGATTTGTGATAGCCAACCCAGCGTAAACATGCCATTTGTTGGAGAAGATCCGAAGCGATATGTTGATCTTTGCATTCTCAATGCCTCCGATCCATTTGGGAGTCTCCCATGGATATTGATCCACTGATTTCCAAGCTACTCCCATGGAAAGAAATGCAGCGTGAGTAACGGCTTGGGTGTCGGCGGTGATTTTATCGTGTTGTTTAGCTGAAAGGAATACCACCTTGGAGTTGAGGCATGATACCAAACATTGAACAAATTCGAAACTGTCTCCTGTAGACCGATGATTGATAAGTACCAATGGTTGGCCGGTGGTATCTACTCTAGGGCCATGCAATGAATGGAGGGAGATGATCTGGGTATCTTCTGGTAACAATTCTTCAAAGGCATTGATTTCGGGCTCTTTGCATGATGTCTGGCCTCCAACTATGGAACCTACCTTGGTAGATGGGCCATAGAGGGCCACGATTTTGTGAATATTTTCTGCCTCCACACTGTAGATGATATAGTCTGATGTTCTGGACACATAGTGGCCGTTCTTTAAGATGTCGAATCGCTCGTTCTTATAAGTCTCTTTGGTGGTTTCAAACGTCTCTTCTCGGTCACATCCCACCACCTTCCAGCCTGCTTCGCTGAATCTCTTTGCGTATAACAATCCCATATCACCTAACCCGATAATTCCTACCGTCTTGGTGGACTGGAACTTCTTGATTGCCTCTGGTGTTATACCCATTTTTCTGGATGTTTCTCAGGATGTTTCTACTAGGTAAGTTATTTGATAGTGAGAGTTAGATTAAGAGATTAACATTTGTTTAATATAGTGCGTGAGAATTCCACCATAACTAAAGCCATCCATTTAATGCATTGGGTATTTAAGGAAAAATGAAACTAGATAGCTAAAACCAACTCAAGCGGTAATTTAAGACTTAAGGATTACATTTATGGTGTTAATTCCACAGAATATTAAAATATCAGAATGTTGTAGGAAACTGAAAAGTGAAAAATGTGAAAAAGTAGAATATACTTGGGGTAATGTGACAGAAACTGTGACAGTACAACATTAGGAGATGTCTTCTTTTTTGGTTCATTATTCTTAATAATATGGGAAAGCTGATTATGACCTAAAAAGGGCTATTATTCACCTTTTGAGGGTTTCTGATGGATTCAATGTACAGTGAATTTTAGCAGAAATTAAACTACATCTTTAACTAGATCTTTAGCTGAAATAGAAAATTCCCATCATCCGAAATAATTAGATTTGGTCCAGATATCACCCAATTGGATTAGTGGAATGCTCGGATCAATTGTTCCCTTGATATATTTAAGAATACGCTAGCTCTACTAATTTGCTTCCACTGGTTATTCATCGTCAATCACGGTACAAGAAGAATGAGGGCTATAAAAAGACATTTATGAGTAGTCAATTCTTTTACGACGTTCTTGGTACCAATGATATAACCTTCCGGATTGACATAACCTTCTTTTCCATTGGCATTGACCAATATCTTCCCACTTGTCGCAGCCATAGTGAGATAGTATGATGAGACCTTCACAAAACTATTGGTGGAATTAAGGTTTCTCCCCAGTGTAGTCATCTATCACGGAAGCAATGGGGAATCAATACCATTAAGAAAATAGTAGCGTAACTTAACATGAGATTTCCCCGGGTTTTGATCCATGGCATCCCTACCCCAATTATACTGCCACTTTTCTATAGTATTGCAGTATGGGTTTCTTCAACTGTCACCTGTTAAAGGTACCTGCATACCAAATATGGCGCATGGTAATGGTACTATAAATGCCCCACATACCCCGTAATATTCCACCCCCAATTACAATTGAATATTAAATTTACACCATGGCCTCCAATCCTCCAGGAAAATGTTGTACTGTCACTCACTTACATGAAGGTGAACCTAAAGGAACTTACAAAAAGTTATTTGGACGTGATACCTACCAAGTAGGAGAAGAACATGGCAATGATCGGATCATAGTGATTCTCACCGATATCTTCGGAAACAGATACAACAACGTGTTATTAGTAGCAGATGAGTTTGCTGCTCAAAACTACCATGTGTTGATCCCAGATATCTTGGACCATGACGACTATAAGCCTGACGGAGACTTCCAAACTTGGGTATCTAACCATGCTGGGGATAAGACTAAGGTAATTGTGGACCCATTTTTGGCTTCGGTGAAGAAAGAACTTAGTCCCAAATTTTTGGGAGGAGTTGGTTATTGTTTCGGGGCCAAATTTGTCGTACAGAATTTGGCTGAACAAGGTCTGCTTAGTGCTGGAGCAATTGCTCACCCTTCATTTGTCACCATTGATGAGGTTAAACAAATTAAGAAACCTGTCATCATTTCCGCAGCAGAAACCGACCCAATTTTCACCAGAGAATTGAGACATCAAACTGAAGACGCTCTTGTAGAAATCAAGGCAAGATACCAAATTAATGTCTTCTCGGGAGTGGAACATGGCTTTGCTGTTAGAGGTGATACCACCGATCTTCTCCATGTATACGCTCAAACCAAGGCATTGAGTGACCAATTGACTTTCTTCTCTCAATATTAAGCTGGTTCAACATGTTAAATCTCTTCGCTAAATTACCTTTGAATATATGATGAATAGCAATTGCTGTGTAGTTCAAAAGAAAGTGATAATTGCAAAAGTGAAAAATACGAAAAACTCACAACACCCTTTAGTTATCAATTCGAGATATATTTAATTCAAAGAATATCTGGTTGTATGATAGTTGTGAGGGAGAAAAAGCCATAAAGAGATCATAATGTCTAATTGAGTAACCTTTGTTTAATAAATAATTAGCTACTTTGAAATATATTGAAATGAGCTTACTATAATTACGTAATTTCATTTGAGCTGTGAAGCTCATACTTTGCATATTGATTAGAAAGGAAGCATTTTTAGAAAGGAAACATTTACTATTTATAAGATGCCAAGAGACGATTCAGTTAAGAGATTTGCTAAGAGGATTGTACCATAGATAATAGAATATACAATATCAACAGCTACTTAATAATTGTCTACCTGAAGGTGGAGCTACATAGGAAATTAATATAGTTTAAAAATCCTATTTCTTCTACTTTTCATATTATTATTGTGATGGAAATATTTTTTTTGAAGACTGAGTCAGTTTCTACTGTGGAATGGTATTGTTACCTATTGGGTGTTATGTTATGTCTGTGTAAATAGAGTAGTTGTCTAATAGGTATATGACTGAACACGTACACGACCCTTTATGATATTCTCTATATACAGCACCAACGACTTTTCACGGTTGGTACGAGTCCGTTACAACATGACTTCAAAGGCTTACAGTTCTCCGGGCAAAGCGCTCATTGCCGGTGGATATTTGGTACTTGATCCTCAATACAACTCTTATGTCACGGCTTTGTCCGCTAGAATGCACGCGGTGGTTTGTGATGGACCCTTGACCGACGCTAGCGTCATAGTGGTCAAATCTCCCCAGTTTTTGGGAGAATGGCAGTATGATATTCTGGACAACAACATGGAAATAAAGTCGCTGAGTTCCAACAACCCGTTCTTGGAAGCTACGGTGAGCACTGTTCTCGGATATGTTAAGCCAAATACCAAATTCAACATCGAAGTGACCATCTACTCCGATCCAGGATTTCATTCACAAGACGATACACGTGAAGTGGTATCAGAAAATGGGCATAAACGGTTCTTATATCACAAGAAGGCCATTCAGGAGGTGCCCAAGACTGGCTTGGGACTGTCAGCCGGGTTGGTCTCGGTGGTGACGGCAGCATTGTTGGGCTACTTTGGAGATTATTCAAAAAATGTTGTCCACAACACGGCTCAGATTGCCCATTGCATTGCCCAGAAGAAGATTGGCTCAGGATTTGACGTGGCGGCTGCAGTTTATGGGTCTATAGTGTACCGTCGATTCGAACCCAGCGTGATAGACGCGGTGGTAAGTGGTCAAGATCCCGGACAATTAGTATCAGTGATTGATTCAGAATGGAATTTCAATCATACTTCATGTGCGCTTCCACCACATATTCGTATCTTAATGGGAGACATCAAGGGGGGTTCCGAAACCCCCCGTCTTGTGTCAAAGGTGTTGTCGTGGCGGGCACTGGACCCTCAACAAAGTGGCACCATCTACGCTGCACTCAATCAAGCCAATCAAGACTTGATGGACTCATTGACAGCCTTACATCAACTTCACAGGGTGCTGCCTCAGCAGTATATGGACGGAATCCGCTACTTCGGAGCTCGGTCTGCTGCTGATGCCCAGTTATACCTCCAACTTCAACCATCGGTCAAAATAACACTTCAGCCTTTCTTAGCCCTCATTGAGTCACTCAAGAGTATTCGGTCAAACTTGCGTCACTTGACTCGTGCATGCGGAGCCGAGATCGAGCCCATCCCACAAACACTTCTCTTGAATGATTGTGCTACTCTTAAAGGGTGCTTAGGGGGGGTGGTTCCAGGGGCCGGAGGCTATGATGCCATCAGTCTTATGGTTATCGACTCTAGTATAGAATCATTAATTTCGGCCACGAAGAATGACCCGCGCTTCGCCGCAGTGTCATGGCTCGATCTCCACGAACAACAGAACGGCTTGATCCAAGAACCTTTGGATGACTACTTGGGACTAGGCGTGAGAAGTGAGAAATGGGGTCGATCATGAATCGCGACATTCTGTGGGATCTACCCTACCTGCCATAACCCACGACATTTGTGGGGTTTCGGTGCTCATAACCAATTAAAAGATTTGTAGATTAGCCGAGACAAATGTTATAAGACCAGGTGTTTCCAGCCTACATGATCCAGCACACTTTGTTCTTTCCCTTTTTCCATTTATAATAGAATCTCTAGATTTCAACGCTATACATTCAAAATAAAACCAATTTGATAAAACCATCATAAACTTCACTTCATTACTTACGCATTATTACACTGATCAACCCCATTGGCTAATTACGCCTATAGCGCTCATCACCGCTCATCCTACCAGCAGTTCCTGATCATTACCTGAGTCGGCTCGTTTCGCAGACCAGTCGTTTTGCATTTTAGTACCAGTTCCAGATCAAGTTCCAATTCCAGATATTATCTTTTCTTGTCATATTGGCTCTCGTGCTTATTACCTTCCTTACATCAATACATCATCCAACAATAGTGTAACCTCAATACTTGGCTCAAAAGAGGTGCAACTTCCACAGGTTTCAGATCTTTATACTCCATTTTCCTCAATTTCCCTCCATTTTCCTCCATTTCATCCATTTTCCTCCATTTTACTTACTCCTCAGATGTACTCTAGAAACACTTTAGGACCTCCAGCTGGTACCTCAAAAGAATCTTTACAAGATGAAAACTTTTACAACTTTGCTCATGTGGATTCCAATCTCGACCCCGCAAATATCGATAAACATCTGAAATTCAGCGATCTGGATGCTTTGGTATATGAAGGTTCAATGGATGGCTCCCCTGAAGCATTGGAGTCTAAGAAATATAAGCTTCACTCTTACTTCTTCCTTGGAAGTTCCATCATTTCTGCCATGCTTATTTTGGGCTGTGAAATCTACGTCTATGTGGCGATCAATGTTCACAGAAAACTGATCAAATCTAAGCAAAGATTCGCTGAAATATCGATTTATTTGGCACTCTTCATTTTTTCCGTGGTTTATCAACTTCTATTAACGGTTATTGGGCTTAAAACAAAGAATATGATCCTCTTAACAATGTTATTGTTGTTTTATGCTTGCATGTTGGTATACACTGGGATTCAATACGAAGAGGTTACCAGTGCTCTTTCAGCTGGGAATGGTTGGCATAGAGCAACTGCTGCCACAAATATCACCACCATCGGTATTTTAGGATTAACATTACTATTGCAACTGGGTTTACTTTTCACATTGCGCAAAAAGGTCAAATGGGTCCGTTTTAAGAAAATCGGTGCTGATATAAAGATTCGTCGAATGTATACCATGTTTCAATTACATAGATGTTTGCTTGTTTTCGACTTTTTTTTCTTTTTGGGTTTTACAGTGCAATTTATCGTGATTATGGTCAATAATCGTACCTCAGTGGAATTTATTCTTACGGTTATTGTTCTCCCATTGACAATTTTGATTTTATTGGTGGCTGATTTCGCAGCTACAAGAGAGATTTTGATTTTGACTATCTCTACCATCATATTTTTATGTGCTGGAGTAGCATATGTGCTCTTTAAAATGATCAGATTGTATACCAAGTATACTTCAGCATACGATGTGACACTTCAACCAGGATCATACTTTCCAGGAAGAAAATCTATGATTACATTCGGAGCAATTACCTTAGCGTTAATGGTTACCACCATTGTGTTTGAATTGATTGTTTTGTTGAATTATAACAAGGGTCTTCTTCCATTGGTCAGTACGTATTACCTGCGTCTTCCTGGTCATGGTGAAGGCAATTTGAATAGAAAGGAAGAAAACATGAGCATGGAGAATCTAGTCAGGGAAGAAGATGCTGAATCTTTTATCGACTAAAACAAAGATAAGCTCAATTAAATTTATTAATCACCATAACCAAATTTTCACTTCTAAATCAAATGAGCATATAAACCTATGTGATCAAAGCACCATAAATATATTCAGTTCAATAATTATTACCATCATTAATATATTCAGTTCAATAATTATTACCATCATTAATATATTCAGTTCAATAATTATTACCATCATTAATATATTCAGTTCAATAATTATTACCATCATTAATATATTCAGTTCAATAATTATTACCATCATTAATATATTCAGTTCAATAATTATTACCATCATTAATATATTCAGTTCAATAATTATTACCATCATTAATATATTCAGTTCAATAATTAATACCATCATTGATATATTCAGTTCAATAATTATTACCACCATAAATCAGTTCATTAATTACATATTACCACCATATTTTTCAAACCTATGTGGATACACACCACTAGGATACCTTAACCTTTCACTGATGTCATCTCTTGTAATAATACAGTTATGGATAGATACAGTTAATATTCCCAATAGTTTAAACAACCCATTAAATCAAGTGAAGTGATTTAATCCAAACAAAGCAGATTTAAACCAAATAATTCTTTATTACTTCGAATAATTGTCACTCCAAATGCAATCTAGAAAGTATGTTGTACTCTAATCAAGAATCAAAAGGATGCAAGAAGTATCTAGTCAAACCCATGATGCGAATGAGTTATATACATATGTCAAAATGGCTAAAATATATCAGAAGTTCGTTTGGGGTATCATATCAAATATGCGAAATAGCTCCAATGATAATAGACTATAGATTGTTTGCGTTCCAGTTCCAAAACATTCCAGTGCCGGCAAATATTACGGTTTATTCATTGAACGCCACTAGCAGATACTTCCTGACCATCTAACGCAAACTAGTTCCGGTGCATGGATCGAATCCTAATTGTTCCGATATTTGCTGTAGGAAACCTTTAAATTCCGCAACGGGGCTCCAATGCGCGTAACCAAATTAATCCGAGGAAACGTTAGACTTTAGTTACACCGTGATTCGTGACCGTTATTCTCCGGGATTATGGTTGTTACCACCAGCCTTGCCACCAATTTGCCACTCAGTTCTCGAACCCTACCGTATCGGTACCGTATCAGTTGTCGCATCTGTTGCTGCTTGACTGCGTTCTGCCGCATGCCTGGCCCACCTCCGATTTGCCATGTACTCCGTAGTTGTCCGATCTCAAGTGGCGTGCGTATGGCAGGGTGCTGCAACACGCATAATATGGCGTGGTCAAGTCCATCTTGCATCACAATATTGCAGGTTGCTCGCTGGCACCATATGCCAATCACTACCCATATCATCACTACCCATATCACCAGCTTGCCCTCTAGAAGATCTCTAAACTTGAGATCCCTGAACTTGATGTGGATGTGACCCCTGAGTAGAACAAGAGGCTACATTGTCTCATGAGACCCAAACATTGGCATATTCTTCGCTTCATCCGTCATTATACTTGAAGCTTTACACTTTTAATACTTGAAGCTTACACTTTTAATACTTGAAGCTTACACTTTAAGTTTAACTTTACAAGTTGTAAACCTTGATGGAGGTAATGTTCCACCTACAACATACCACTGGCATGTCTAAAACAATATTCGTTTCTTTTGACCGAATACCCAAAAATGGCCATATTGCCCTGCAGATTTGACGTGAAAGTCAGCTGCAACTTCGAAGGCGAACCCAATCTATCCTGACTCAGTAGATGTATCCGGATGACTACCGCACCCGGGTAAGGTAGGAACTGTCGAATTGGCCAATAACCCTTAACCCTAACATCCTCCATGCGAAGTAGTTAGATGTTAACATGTTAGATATTAAGATGATGTTGGGTACTGACAATTCTACTGAACCCAACACCGTGGCCTGCTATGGTTCTAGCCCCTATAACGTTTATACTTCTTTATTGGTTTATTCGTGTGTTTGTCTTTAACTTTATCACTTAGTTCATTGGTTTCTATTGATTCTTATATTGTTTACATTGGTTTGTTTGATATACTGTGGAACCCGTTATTCACCGTTTAGACTCCGTTCGCACTTAAGCACCCGCAAAATTTCCTAAATTTCACCTCTCACTTTCACCACCCCTTAACTCCCTCCGTTATGCAGGTCAATATGTCACCCTCCCACCACATGGACCACCAACCACCAGACAGCCACCAGCCACCAAGACTCCATGGGTCTCCCCATGGTTAACCCATTGACTCTGCTCTAGAATGGTATGCCCCGTGTATATCTCCCAACCTTTGTAGTTCCAAGTTTGGCCCACTTTGTTCCAGTTGTTTCCAGAACCCGTCCCGGACTTCCCTCCCCCGTGCCACGACGCCCAGAGTTCTCCGATCCTATCGGACCCACATTTCCGGAACCCTGCATCCTCAGGTGACCTTCAGTTAATCAGATGATGAACTGGGTATTGACAGAGAGGGGTGACGGTGTGCCGGAGTTAACCTCTAATGCCAACTATAAATAGTGGTGGATCCCCGTTGTTATTTTGATTCTTCATCCTCTTATCACATCATCATCATAAACATGTCCGAAATTACCTTGGGTAAATACCTCTTTGAAAGATTGCACCAATTGAAGGTTAACACCATCTTTGGTTTGCCTGGTGATTTCAACTTGCCATTGTTGGACAAGATCTACGAAGTAGAAGCCGAACACGGTAAGGGCTCCATCAGATGGGCTGGTAATGCCAATGAACTTAATGCTTCTTACGCCGCCGATGGTTACTCCAGAGTCAAAGGTTTAGGTTGTTTGATCACCACCTTCGGTGTGGGTGAATTGTCTGCCTTGAATGGTGTAGCTGGTGCTTATGCCGAACACGTTGGTCTTCTTCACGTTGTCGGTGTTCCATCTATCACCTCCCAAAACAAGCAATTGTTGTTACACCACACCTTGGGTAACGGTGATTTCAACGTTTACCACAAAATGTCTCAACTTATCTCCCAAACCACTGCTTTCATCACTGATATCGCTTCCGCCCCTGCTGAAATCGACAGATGTATCAGAGAAGCTTGGATTAAACAAAGACCAGTTTACATTGGTTTACCAGTCAACATGGTCGACCTCACTGTTCCAGCATCCCTTTTGAACACCCCAATTGACTTGTCCATCCCTCCTAACGATAAGGATGCTCAAGATGAAGTCATTCAAACCGTTTTGGCTTTAGTCAAGGATGCTAAAAACCCTATCATCTTGGTCGATGCTTGTGCCTCTAGACACAACTGTAAGGCTGAAGTAAAGCAATTGGTTGAAAACACCCAATTCCCAGTCTTCACCACCCCAATGGGTAAGGGTGGTATCGATGAAGGAGGTGTTGACGGTGAAATGTTGGAAAGCGACCCATCCTTGATCTCTAAGGTGGCTGCAAAATTGAAGGCTGGTAACTCTTCAGCCTCCAGATTTGGTGGTGTCTACGTTGGTGACTTATCCAAGCCAGAAGTCAAGGAAGCCGTCCAACAAGCTGATTTGATCTTGTCTGTTGGTGGTTTGTTATCCGATTTTAACACTGGTTCATTCTCTTACTCTTACAACACCAAGAACATCATTGAATTCCATTCTGATTTCACCAAGATCAGACAAGCTACCTTCCCAGGTGTTCAAATGAAGGAGACTTTGCAACTCTTAAACAAGGTCATTAAGGAAGCCGTTGTTGACTACGTTCCTCAACCAGTTCCACATATCAAGATGGCTAACACCCCAGCCACCAGCCAAACTAAGCTCACACAAGAATGGTTATGGACCAAGGTTTCCTCATGGTTCCGTGAAGGTGATGTGATCATCACCGAGACCGGTACCTCTGCCTTTGGTATTGTCCAATCCAGATTCCCAAATAACACCATTGGTATTTCTCAAGTGCTTTACGGAAGTATTGGTTACTCTGTTGGTGCCGCCTTAGGAGCTGTGATGGCCGCCCAAGAAATCGACCCAAAGAAGAGAGTCATTCTCTTTGTTGGTGATGGTTCTTTGCAATTGACTGTACAAGAAATCTCCACTATGATCCGTCATGGTACCACTCCATATATCTTCGTTTTGAACAACGACGGTTATACCATCGAGAGATTGATTCACGGTGAAAACGCTGGTTACAATGACATCCAACCATGGAACAACTTGACCTTGATGGAAGCCTTTAACGCTAAGAACTACGAAGCCCTCAGAGTGGCAACTGTTGGTGAGGCCGAGAAATTATTCAAAGATTCCGAATTTGGAAAGAACTCCAAGATTAGAATGATCGAAGTGATGTTGGGTAGAATGGATGCTCCACAAAACCTTGTGAAGCAAGCCCAAATCACCTCCCAAACTAATGCTGCCAATTAATTGACACCTAACGAACCTACCAGAATACTATAGAAGTGCATAATGCAAGATGTTGTTATCGAAATGTAGAGAACTGCCTCAATACCTGCACAAGCGGCTGACTATGCGATTGAGCTACTACTGATTTTTAATCATCATGGCACTAATACCAAAGCTATTTGTAACCTAAGTTGACGATTACGAGATAGAAGCCTCGTATTTGGCATCAAGCATCGGACATCGGGCATCGGGCATACTTGGCAGATTTTGAATTCCGGAGATGAGATGAGGGATCCGTTCCGTTGGACTCTATTCTGTCCCTGTTCTAACAATTGGCCCCCTGAAGCCAGTGGATTTTGGTTATTGCACCATTTTAGTGAGGATGGTCCGAGACATGAGCTGTTGCGCTGTTTTGGCTGACAAACCAAAGGTGAACTGCAGTTGGTGAACAGTAGTTGGTAAGCTGCATGCAGCCGGCTTCTCAAGCATCCGCTAAAACCCGCTTAGCTTATGCATGGTAGATTGTTCGGCCTGCATACAGCCGGAAGGTGCTTCACATTCTCCATATATAAGTAAGCAATGTAACCCCCATTTATTGAATTATTACTCAACTATCATACAATACAATGGCTTCTAAAGGACTCGGACCATGCTGCGGACAAGCTAACTTTCACGAAGGTACCCCAAAGGGTTCCTACAAGAACTTGTTCGGACTCGACACTTACCAAGTCGGTGAAGAGAACGGTAACGACAGAGTGATCATTATCCTTACTGACATCTTCGGCCACAAGTTCAACAACAACTTGTTGGTTGCCGACCAATTGGCCAAGAACAACTTCCACGTTCTTGTTCCAGACATCTTGAACAACGACCCATACGTTGAAGGTGATATCGGTGAGTGGTTCGTCAACCACGTTCCAGAAATCACAAAGCCAATTGTTGACGGTTTCGTTGCTGCTGCTAAGAAGGAATTGGCTCCAAAGTTCTTTGGTGGTATTGGTCACTGTTTCGGTGCTAAGTATGTTGCTCAAAACATTACTGCTGATGGTGTTTTCGATGCTGGTGCCTTTGCTCATCCATCTTACGTCTCCACTGACGAAGTGAGAGCTATTGCCAAGCCAATCCTCATTGCTGCTGCTGAGACTGACACTATCTTCACCAAGGAATTGAGACGTGAGACCGAAGACATCTTGAGCGAAATCAAGGCCAGATACCAAATCGACGTGTACTCAGGTGTCACCCACGGTTTCGCTGTCAGAGGTGATGTCAGTGACCCACTTGTCCGTTATGCTAAGGAAAAGACCTTGGCTGACCAAGTCTATTTCTTCAACCAATTCTAACTCTACCAACTCACCCAACGCATCAAGTATTGACTCCACAGGGTAAAGAGGGTATGTTTTGGCTAAGCTAAAAATCAATATAATTATACATCTTTGACCTTGTAATATACCTCGTAATATACCTTATAGGCAGATTGTTCCAAATCGTACCATCTAGCGTAAAAAGCCTACTTGGGTGCTAAATCTACTTCAAGATCCAAGCAGTGATGTCATATCCTCACGATAAGAAATGATCTTATCCAGCGAAAATTGAAAAATTGAAAAATAGAAAATTGAAAATTGGAAATTGAAATTTCCATGACTCTCGCTTGAACTTGCTCTTTGAGATCAATTGACATTTAAAAAATTCGATAATTTCTTCTATACTAAATTCCGTTTGTATTGCTTGTTGTTACTTCATAATTCCAATTAATAGTACGATATTCATTAGTAATAAAATATCCCCACTATTTGAAGTGGAATTGCGCTTATTATACGGCTCCTCTATATGCAGGAAGTTCTAATACGTCAAATTTGGGGCTAGGGGTCCAATCCCTTATCAACTGATTATACTTCTTCTTTCTCTTCTTCTTCTTCTTACAATACAATGAAAGGCTTGATAATCGGAGAAAAGCAATTGGGCGAGTTTGAGTCTGAAAATGGAAGATCCTATAGCAGGAATACCAGAACAAAATGGCTATACCGAATCATTGCTGCTTTAGGGGTTTCGTTCATTCTTTCAATCCTTATGATCACCACCCACCATAATTTTGTCCAAACTAACGGCTACTTTGGCATTAACGGAGCCAAAAATCCTGACTCATTGTGCCCTTTAGTCCATAAGTTTGATCCAGAAGAGTATATTTATAGTAAAGACACCATCGATACTATTCTACATGACGAACATTTCCGCAACCAATCTGTGGAGAAGTTATTAGGAGCGGTTAGAATTCCCAGTGAGTCCTATGATGTGATGGTGGACCCAAGCGTGACTGACTCCTTGGATGATTTATACAAGCTCGAACCAGTTTGGCAAGCATTCACTGATCTTCATAATTATTTGGAGAAGACTTTCCCTTTGGTTCACAAGCACTTGAAAGTGGAGAAAGTTAACAAATTTGCTCTTGTGTACACTTGGAAAGGTTCTTCCAAAAAGAAGCCCATCTTTCTTGCTGCCCACCAAGATGTGGTGCCTGTGGAATTGGCTACTTTGAAAGACTGGAAGTACCCTCCATATGAAGGAGGGTATGACGGAAAACATTTGTACGGAAGAGGTTCTTCTGATTGTAAAAACTTGTTGATTGGTCTTCTTGAGTCAGTTGAATTGTTACTCAAGGAAGACAAATTCACACCTGAAAGGACTGTGGTTTTAGGTTTTGGCTATGATGAAGAATCCAGTGGACAAGGTGCTGTAAATATATATCAACACCTCGAAGCCAGATACGGCAAAGATTCTTTTATTCAGGTCATTGACGAAGGAAACTCAGGATATGCTACCGTTGAAGATACAAAGTTTATCTTACCTGCAGTTGCCGAGAAAGGATGTTTGAACTCTGATATTGAATTGAATACTGTTGGTGGTCATTCTTCCGTACCACCAGATCATACTTCTATTGGTATTATGGCCCAATTGATCAATGAAATTGAATCAAGACAATTTGAAAGTATTTTAACCAATTCTAACCCTGTTCTTGGCCAACTTCAATGTTTAGCTGAACATTCCAAAACAATTGATAAAACACTTAAAAGTCAAATCTTGAAGGCACATTTCGACCAAAATGCAAACCAGAAAGTAATCGAACACTTGAGAAAATCTCCTGGAACCAAATACTTGATTACTACCTCCCAAGCTATTGATATCATTGGAGGAGGTATTAAATCTAATGCATTGCCAGAATATGTTCAGTTGACAGTCAATAGTAGAGTGGCAGTTGAAGAATCTGTTGGTGCAACCACTGAAAAATTACTTGAAGATGTGAAGACAATTGCTCAAAAATTTGACCTTGGTGTATACTTTAGAGGGGAAGAAATCATTAAACCAACAACCAATGGCTATTTCAATTTCACTATTCCATTAGAATTGGAGCCTGCTCCAATCACTCCCAGCAATGATGAAATATGGAATGTCTACGGGGGTGCTCTCCGTTACTTGTACGAAGACTTGTTACATCCAGAAGACGATGATACGTTTGTGTTTGCACCATACATGTCTACTGGAAACACCGATACCAAGTCTTATTGGCCTTTGAGTAGAAGCATTTATCGTTATGTTCCAGACTTGCCAAACAATGGAAATATCCATTCAGTCAATGAAAATATCAACTTCGATGGGCATCTCAGTATAGTGGCCTTTTATTACTATTACCTTCAAGTAATGGACAAATTGGATGATTCTCGATTTGAGTAATTCAATTCACCTGATCAATGGAAATTAATCAGTTATACAATTTTATAAGTGATTTATGTGGTGATCCCACGTTACGTTTAAAGGTGATCCACGTTGAAATATTTACCTATTCGCATTTACCAGAACATTCTAGTGGCTGCGAAGAGGCAGATGATGATGTCTGACGTAATCTGTACACCTTCTCGATGCACGTGACGGTTAGTAAGTATATAGTGAAAAATTTGAAACCATCTAATAGATCTTACACCACTAAACCTTTATGCCAACCGAACTTGAAGAACTCGTGGAGTTCCTCCACTCTCCCCAACCAGCCGTTGTTCAAATTGCCTTATCCAATTTGGTGGGCTACTCTCAAGGTGCTCAACAGCTGATTTTCAATCATAATAACTATGAACCCATCAAAGACTTGAAAAACTTAGTAAAAGATACCGGAAAGACCACCGTTAATCAGTCGTTAACCATCTTGGTCAACTTGTGTGATAGTTTGCTTATCAGAAAGAAAATCGCCGAGGATGATGATTTCATGTCATACTTGGTACAACAAATTATCAATGTTAATAATACCAATGCCGATTTGATGACTATTTTATTGACTAATTTGGCTAAGAATGATACCATTATTGACATTCTTAATATGAAAGTCACTCATAGTGAACAACAAAGTAAAATTTTCAAATCTAACAAAGTTATTGATTGTTTAATGGATCTTTTCGTTAAAGGGTTTGATAGATCTTTGAACAAATATGCTGATTTCGATTACTTATCGTATTTCTTCGCTGATTTGTCAAGATTTTCCGATGGTAGAACTTACTTTATAACCCCGCAACCATACGACAATATTGTTCCATTATCTAAATTATTGGTGTTCACAGAAAAATATGATGATAAGATTAGAAGAGAAGGTGTTGCTTCTACCATCAAGAATTCATTATTTGATACCAATTCTCATATGACATTGTTGGAAGATGAAAAGATAAACCTTTTACCATACATTTTATTACCAATTTCTGGTCCAGAAGAAATCGATGAGGATGACATGTTCAATTTACCTGAAGAATTACAATTACTTCCTTCTGATAAAAAGAGAGACCCAGTCGATTCTATCATTTGTGTCCATTTAGAAAGTTTGTTACTCTTATGTACTTCTAGATCGGGTAGAGAATACTTGAGAGAAAAGGCAGTTTATGCCCTTATCAAGGAATTACATAAGGCATCTGATAATGAAGATGTTGCTGATTTAATTGACAGATTGGTTCAAATGTTGATGAGAGATGAGGCTCCTGAAGATAACGTTGAAGATGTTGACATGGATAGCGATAGTGATGATGAAAAGGTTGTGGAGATTGTATAAGTGTAATATAGTTTTTCTGGGGTAAATTAAATAATCCAATAGACCAATAAATTAAATCCAATAGACCAATAAAACTGAACCAAGAAGAACCAATTAATTCTTTGTCTTTTACTTCTACATTCTAAAGAACTTGTGTTGAAATTTTCATTATTTCTGCTTTTTATATTTAATCTTTCCTCTTAGTTACTCCTTCAAGACTAACCTACCGTCCACTAACTTGAGATTTTGCTTGACGATACTAATAATACGTTGTTTGTTGTCTCTGTGAGCATTTACTCGACTTTTTAAGCTGAGTAATAATTCTTTTGTAGTCAATGGATTATTCTTGACCATATCTAACACTTCCTTGATTGTAACCAATACACCTTCTGGACCCGAAGAATTTAAATCTACTGATGTGGTAGTGGGTGGAGAAGGTGAACCCAATCTTTCCTCTATTTTAATCTTTTTTGGTGATTTTTCATCGAGCTTAAGTTTCTTCTTGGGTGATGCTAAAACTGGTGAAGGTCTCTTACGACCATTAGATATCCAATTACCTTTTGGAAACGTGTTTAAAAACTCGTGAGGTGCCTTGATCACAACAAAACCATCACCGACGTTTTGTGCTGTTAAACGTGCTGGTAGCTTTCTGGCTTCTCCATCCTTGGTAAGACCTTCTTGATCTTCTTGTTTAATTGGAATCTCATCATCACTTTCTTCGCCACTTTCCAAATCTGACTTGGATAAGTAAGGATTCAATTTGTCATCTTCTTCACTATCATAGACACCACCTTCTGTCTTGTTCAAAACCTTTCTTAATTTCTTACCTTCTTTGTCCACCTTTCTTTCCTTTTCGGTTTCGAACAAATCATCCAAATCATCATCGTTTTCTGCATCAGATTGTCCGTCAAAGTGGGCTGCTTTTAACATTTCCTTTTTGACCCTTCTCTCCGATAACTTATTTTCTTCTTCATCACCATCCATAATAGGAGCTTCTTCATCATCTGCAAATTCTTCATCGAAATCTAAATCGTCATGATCAGAATCTCTTTCATTAGAATTACCTCCTCCTAAAACCGTCCTTAATCTTCTACTATTTCCACTTCCTGGTGTCAAGACATTTGCCCCACCATTGGTGGTTTTAAATCTAGTGTCCAGACTATTCTCTGAAATGGATTTTTCTTCCATATGTTTCATTAACCATCTTGGTACCGATGAATTCTTTTCCATCTTTGCTTCTGCTTCTTCTAACGTCAATGTTGCGTACTTATTTCTTGGAGTGAATTTATAAACCTTTTCAGCTGGAACCATTTTAAACCCATCCTTATCAAATACAAATAAAACATGTTGAGTATCTGATGCACCTGCTTCATAATTACCAACAAAAACGTTTTTACCATCATAATCTTCTATTACCCAAGGATAGTACTCTTCATATCTTAATTTTCTCTTGCTTTCATCTGCTGATGATACTTGTCTGGTCTTTCTCTTGAAGATATTCTTCTTCATTCTTCTTGCTCCCCCATCCGGTGCCACCTGTGACATGTCAACCTGGAATCTTTTGGGTTCTTCACCTCTTGCTATGGCAGCTTCATCTTCTAAAAGAAGCTCTTCTTCAGTAGGTTCTGTAACCACCCCATTAGCTTTATCAATGGCAAGTTGTTTCTTTCTTTTATCAATCTCTTGTCTAGTCAACTGAAACTGTATATTACGTGGATCTTTTCTATGCAATCTAACTGGTTTGGAGAAATCTTCAGCAATGTCCACATCTCTTGTGCTTTGGAACTTCATGATATGATAACGAATATCCTTAACTTCATCTTTAGAACAACATTTCAAGGGAATATCTTGCCATCCATCGGAGGAAGAGGTTGCCTTGGGAGTCCCATTTGACGATGATGAGGAAATCGAGCTGGGATCTATCTCCGCCTTGACTTTGACCTCCTTTTTGACCGGTGACAGACTCATTACTGTAGGGATTGGAAGTTGAACATCGCAAAATGAATCCAAGCTCGCGACATGCGACCGGTAGCGACACGCGACATTTCAGTCCCCATAAACATAAGGCGACTGATACTGTAAGTAATGTTATGTTCCATTGGTGCTTATTCAAAAAAGAGAATGTAATACTCTTGGTGTTTCCTGATGGTGCCAATGCAGTTTTTATCGGTATTATCTTTTTAGTTCGTCAAGAAAAGTCGAACATTAATTACACTTTAAACATGAAAAATCTGAAAAATTTGAAAAATTGAACAAATGTTTTAAATGTGTTGAGCTTTCTATGGAATTATTAATAAAGAATCTTAATTGGAAGAAGTCATATTACTGGTATCATGAGCTTTTCATTTTTCAGTCGATTTTTCGACAGGAACTTAAATTATTAATGAAAAATCACTTGAATAGGGAGTGACATTTTTTATCGATTTCGATAGGGTCTCCATAGAGAAATGTACTATATCAGCTAAGCTGAACTAAATAGGTAAAAAGGAAAAAAGGTAAAAAGGTTAAAGGGTAAGATGGCCAAGTCATATAGTCTCTGCCTTGACATTGATTATTTAACTGTATGCGTCGCACTCGTTAAACGGCTGGAGGATACGTCATAACAATGCCGGTATCGCGCCTGAATCGGCCTTTCCTCCTCACATATATTTCACCGTGATCCTACATTTTCTTCCTAGTTTGTTCATCAGCATGTCCATAGTGGTAGAAGATAAAAGAGATGCACTTCTAAGCGAGACAAAGGCTCCACCTCCTCGGTACCTCGGGTTCATTGCTGGTACATGTTCGGGAGTGATGAAAAATATCGTCGGACATCCGTTCGACACCATCAAAGTTAGACTTCAAACAGCAGAAAAGGGACGTTTTAAAGGCCCCATTGATTGTATGATGCAAACAGTCCGCAATGAAGGATTAAGAGGATTTTACAAAGGTTTCACTCCTCCTTTGGTAGGATGGGTGCTCATGGATTCGGTGATGTTGGGATCATTGCATACCTATAGAAGATTCTTGAAGGAAAACTTTTATAACAACCAAGAGTTGACATTGGCAGGCCATTGTATCGCTGGTTTGGGATCCGGGTTGACTGTTTCATTTGTGGCTGCTCCTATCGAACAAGTTAAAGCAAGATTGCAGGTGCAATATGATGCGAAATCGAAGGTCTACAATGGTCCATTGGATGCGGTGGTAAAGCTCTTCAAAACATCTGGAATCAGAGGAATATACAGTGGGTTGTTTTCAACTATGATTTTCCGTACCAATTTCATATTTTGGTGGGGTTCATATGAGTTATTTAATAGATGGTTTGCAGAAAACACTTCAATGTCCAAACCTTCCGCCAATTTCTGGTCGGGAGGATTGTCCGCAACGGTTTTCTGGATCTTTGCTTACCCAGCAGATGTGGTTAAGCAAACAATCATGACAGATAGCCCCATTCGGTCACAGAAGAAATTCCCCAGATGGATTGATGCAGTTAAATTTATTTATAGAACCCATGGCTTAAGAGGATTCACCAAGGGATTTGGTCCATCCATTTTACGGTCTTTCCCAGCCAATGCTGCCGCATTAGCTGCTTTTGAGGCCGCCATGAGATTAATGCATTAAGAATAGATTCCGAAGTTGTAGTTACTCTTCACTTCTCCCATGGTTTGGTTCTTTGCCTGGCTTCCGAGACTGAGCTCTTTTCTGATAAAACGGTATCTGGGATATCCTTGATTCCTGGAACGGTTTTTCCAGAAACAATCAACTCTACCAATTCTTGATAGTTTGAAGAGTAGGGTGGATCAGCCGATGAATTCTCATTTTTGGATTCACTAGTTTGATCAATGAGTTCTTGTTGGGGTTGCTTATCATCGGACAGCTCCAAAGGTTCCACCTGACTGGGTGTATACTCGATTTCCTCAATTTTCTTGTTCTTCAAATATTTATCACCATTGGCCAATTTCCACTGCTCAAAATCATCCAAGTTCAAGATGTTTCCTGTGTGACTACAATAAAAGAACGATTTGGCCTGATTTATCAATTGTTGTTGGTCCAAGGCTGGAATTGTCTTGATGGAAGCGTCTTGTTCTTGCATGTTTTCCAAGTAGTTATCCATGATTTGTTTGAGCCCTTCTTGAAACTCCCCAAACAGGTCCCAATCGTAGTTAAGGTAGTCAATATAAGTTTCTTCGTGTGGGTTTGTCATGTCTATTTGAGTAGTTGCCAGTTGATTAAAACTTAATGGAAATGATGGATGAGTTGAT
Source organism: Suhomyces chickasaworum (assembly GCA_030568495.1). Classification (NCBI taxonomy): domain Eukaryota; kingdom Fungi; phylum Ascomycota; class Pichiomycetes; order Serinales; family Debaryomycetaceae; genus Suhomyces; species Suhomyces chickasaworum. The sequence continues at coordinate 22,297 of JAJMGF010000016.1, read as the reverse complement.
TGGTTAATAAAGGAAGAGTAATTGTAATCTTAATTAATGGTGGAGAAACTGTAAGTTTAGTTCCAGCGCGAATAATTATCAAAATTATTATGGAAGAAGCCACTACCTCATAACACTAACAGTCAACAACCATTGAGTCAACAACAATTGAGGTTCTTTCTGATTGTATAGTTCAATTGATTATTATCAACTCATTCTAATGGACTTCCTTTCAGCGAAAAATATTCTCCTTCTTTCGGTATTGCTTAGAGTGGGTTTCTTCTTCTATGGCCTCTATCAAGATGAACACCTTCCAGTGAAATATACAGACATTGATTACTTGGTGTTTTCAGATGCTGCCAGCTACGTACATGAAGGTCTCAGTCCATATGATCGTGCCACATACCGTTATACGCCATTGTTGGCATGGATGGTGTTACCTAATTCATGGGAAGGTAAGTGGATCCATTTCGGTAAACTTCTCTTCATGATCAGTGATTTGGTAACGGGATGGATTATTACTCGTCTTTTGCAAAAGGTTACTATAAGAGGAACGCCACTTAGTTCCAAGAAAGTATCGATATTGGCGTCGTTATGGTTATTGAACCCTATGGTTATTACTATTAGTACGCGTGGTTCTTCAGAAAGTGTGCTTACGGTGATGATAATGGCTTCATTGTATTTCTTGATTGAAAATGGGTCTATCTTGGGCTCTGCATTCTTCTTGGGTCTTTCCATCCATTTCAAACTTTATCCAGTGATTTATTTGCCTAGTTTCATGTGGTACCTCGCAAGTGCATCACCAATTGTCAACTTACCCCTTATCAAATTCATTAACACAAAAAACTTGCTATTCTTATTGGTGTGCTTGTCAACATTGGCTGGTTTGAACGGGTTAATGTACTTAATTTATGGTTATGAATTTGTTTATCATTCATATTTATACCATTTGACTCGACTTGATCACAGACATAATTTTTCTGTTTACAATATCATGTTATATTATAAATCAGCATTGAATTATCAAGCTCAAAGTGTGGAAAATCATGCATTTATTCCACAATTCTTATTATCAGGAGTGATCATTCCGCTTTTCTTTGCTCAAAGAGACATTATTTCAAGTCTTTTCCTTCAAACTTTTGCTTTCGTGACGTTTAACAAAGTCATGACCTCGCAATACTTCTTATGGTTCTTGATTTTTCTTCCACATTACCTTGCTAAATCAAAATACTTGACTTCTAATGGTGCTTATACAGGAATAGCTATGGTAGTCGCATGGATTTTGGGTCAAGGGTTATGGTTAAGTTACGCCTACAGACTCGAGTTCTTGGGTCAGAACACCTTCAATGAACTTCTTTACGCTTCACTGCTCTTCTTCTTGATCAATTGTTGGTTACTTTCACAATTCGTGGAAGATGTTGAAGAATTTACATCTTAAACCCCCAGAAAACCCCAACGTGACCATCGCACACGTGACCAAAACGATGTGATGAATTTTTCAAGCATTGTTAACTATCACTACAAGTCACCAGAAGTCACCATAAATCACAACAATGTCACGCCTTGAGACTTATTCACCAGAAGGTTTGCGTATTGATGGTCGCAGATGGAATGAATTGCGTCGATTCGAATGTCAGACCAACACCCATCCCAGTTCATCAGATGGTTCTTCTTACGTTGAACAAGGAAATACCAAAGTGATATGTACCGTACAAGGTCCTATGGAACCAACCTTAAGGTCCCAAGCATCCAGCAATGAAGCCACTATCGAAGTGAATGTCAACGTGGCCAACTTTTCAACTTATGAAAGAAAGAAGACCGGTAGAACAGAGAAAAGAATCATCGAGATGAGGACCACTTTAGAAAAGACGTTTGAACAAAGTGTAATGTGTCACTTGTATCCCCGTACGGTGATCAAGGTAGACATACACGTGCTAGCACAAGACGGAGGAATGTTGGCTGCCATGACTAATGCCTTGACCCTTGCTTTAATCGATGCTGGTATTGCCATGTATGATTATGTGTCTAGTGTCAGTGCTGGTATTCACGATCAGACACCATTATTAGATCTTAACAGATTGGAGGAAAGTGATGTGAGCATGATGACTATTGGTGTGATTGGAAAGAGTGAAAAATTGGCATTATTAACATTGGAGGATAAAATGCCTCTAGACAAATTAGAATCAGTGCTTGCCATTTCAATAGCTGGAAGTCATCGTATCCAAGAATTGATGGATACGGAATTAAGAAAGCAAGGAAACATACGAGCATCTAAGATCTCAAAGAACTAATGTACCATAATAATAGATACGATAAATGAACATTGTAGAATTAAAAACATACCACCAGTCCACTGGTTCCACTGGTGGGTATTTACTGATTACTTTTGTGAACGATAAGTGGAATTCGAGTGACGAAGATTTTAGGAATATTTCACCTTCTATGGTTACCTTCAAGGTGACTAGCCTAAGGATAGTCAATTTAAAGTTCTATTATACCTATAGCAGTAATTATATGCATGTTTTTTACTTAAAAAGTCAAAAAGAAAGGAATTGACACGGACAGGAATTGAACCTGCAACCCTTCGATCTGGAGTCGAAAGCTCTACCATTGAGCCACCGCATCACCCTTAAAGAAGAATGTTAGCATGAAAGTACAAGTTGACTGAAAGGAGACTGTAAATTCAATAAATTTATGGTACTTTAAACCGGATCGTACTGATTAACCCATGTGGGTAGATTGAATAATTAATGCGGCTTCAATGATTTGGTAAAAAAGTCAAAAAGAAAGGAATTGACACGGACAGGAATTGAACCTGCAACCCTTCGATCTGGAGTCGAAAGCTCTACCATTGAGCCACCGCATCACCCTTGAACAAAATTGGCCACCTAGAATATATCCCATGAACAGCCATTACCATTATCATCCATACGGTGAATGGATGCAGTTGGAACCCGGTGTTAACGGTGAAACGGTTGAAATAGTGTGAGTGCATGTAAAGAATCCTGTGTATGAAAGGAATCCCGCGTGTGAAAGCAGTAGCTGGTTACATAATTCATCCTAACAAAGTCAATGATATTGTCAAATACAATCAAATCAAATAGCTTGTGGTAGATCCACATTTCCATCAATGCTTCAAATTGTAGACGTGGAATGGTTGATGGAAATGCCAACACATCCGAATTTATGTTGAATGCACCACACCTGATGGGCTGTTTGGAACATGGATTATTTTATCAGCAAATCGTAGCCCATTTGTTCCTCTTACATAAGAAAATAATTCTTACCCACAAATTTCTCCAATCTCTTTCCAATTTGCAACTTATGGCAAAATTCATAGAATAGATTTCAAAGCATCATAACTGATTGTGCAATATGTTTTGCAACCTGGAACCACCATAATCCATGATTTGAACTTAGAGAAAGTGTCCCTAATAATACCCAATATTGTGGTGTTTGCGATTTTCCATAAACTCCAAACCCCAAACCAGTTCCGTATTAGCAGAATTTCAATCTTTACCTTAACTTCTCAACTATGATCGTTTGGTGAACCCTGAAATCTTCAATCAGGAGAATATCCCTTAGCGTCTCTTGCCGCCCATCTTATGGTTTATGGGTTATGGGTTATGGTTTATGGCTCATTGCCTATGGACCATGGGCGGAACCGAGATCTTTTGACGTCATATCATCCCTTACGTTAAGTGATTCATCTCAGTGATGTCACTACAATAAGAGGCGTCCCGATGCCTTGGAAGACCGTTTCATGTCCACAGTCCGATTGCACATTTTGCTCATCCTCAGGTAGGTCGAGGTAGGTGATATCCTCAAGGAAGAAAAAAATATTCCGCCGGTTTTGCTAGGCCACTTAACTTATTCGAGAGAGGTACCTGATCTGTTATCAACTTCCATCGCACCACAAGTTCCCAACCCAAAAAGCCTCCCGATTAAGCCCCTGAGCCTCCACTCACAAATGTGCAGAATCCTCGTTGAAGATAACACAACAGTTCTCAACCGCTGAAACACTGACACGCTTAAACCCTGAAAGCACCGAAAGAACTGAAATGCTATTTATGTTCACTAGCATTCCAGTGCTGTGGGTCGCAGCCCATGTCACATATTCCTTGTTCTTCTGCGTTATGAGGTCCTATTGCCGCAGCCGAAATGGACCATCACCCACAACGGTAGTACCGAAGTTCGAGCACACATGAAGTCATCAAGTTGAGCATGAAGTCATCAAGTCTAGTAATCTAGTATGAAATATTGATCCTGTTACTAATTACATATTCCATCATGATATTCATACTATTGCAGGTGGATGGAATGCGCGACTGTCGATGCGAGGCAGGGGCTCTCGATCTCGTCCAGGGCCCCAGTTTGCGGAGTTTTACGAGACTTAAAAAGATAATCCCGCCATAATGGCGACAACCCGCCTGAGATTGAGGCAATGCCAAACCATGAAAAGCCATGAAAGCAATAGGGGTAGCCATGCTCACTTTCACCTTCACTTTCACCTTCACTTTCACCTCTACACCTATGAAGGGAAAATTTCATTATTCGCGCATGGCTCTCATTCGATCACCACGGAAGGGTGAGTGTTGGCAGCAATCTGGTCCGCCCACAATATGTTAATCCCGCCAATTTCATTGCATCGTACCATACGATTTCAACTATTCCTCACTAACTTGATTGCACCATATGACAAAAACGTTTACTGTCCATTCTCGATTGTCCATCGTCCATCAAGTCACCCTTCGTCAACACCGGGAATGTAACAGCCTGTGAGGATCATGCGGCCAAAAACTCTCAGTTGACGGCGACGTTTTGCACCGACCACATGCCGGTAATCATGAAAGAGGCACCACTTTTTGGTGAGACTGCACCACTCGTCTAATGTGCTTTGTGTCAACATGCTTCGATTGTTCCCAAACAGGCATAATTGATTTTTCAGATCCAACGGTCGTGCGCAGGCGATGGCCCACCAACTGGTGTTAACAAGGGGCATTAGAATTCATCTGAACAGGGGATCATTCAGCAAGATGTCGGAGTCGTCTAGGACAATCAACCATAAGCTCAATGAGCTTCTTAGTAAAAGTAAGTATCGTTCAACTCAGTTATGTTTTCTTCACTAACATTAGACAACCTCACCAAAGCAAAGCTCGATTCAGCCACTGCCATAAACTATGCCACCATCCTCAGGACAAATATCCTTGGTAAGGACAAACAAGAGAAGGTCAACTCCATCGTGGTTTTGGCCAAGCTCCTTGATTGTATCATCGGAGGAGAAGCTGTTTCTAACGAGTTTTCCATAATCTTGGACCATACTTTATTCAATACACTTTTCTCCATTGTCAGTTCCAACATGTCCACCGAAACTTACAAAGCTATCTTGAAGATATCCGTTATCTTGATTTCCGGTACGATTTTCAAGTCCAAAGAAGATGATATTGATAGATATTTACCCTTATATGAGTCTTTGATTGAATACTTGGACGTTATCGATATCATGACTCAAAAGTTGTACTTACAAGACAACAAAATCACATTTAATTCTATCAAGTTAGTCACAGATTTAATTAACCGTGCTTTGAAGTTCGAATTTTCTGGTATCATCACTTTGGCAGGTAGATTAAAGCATGTTACATTTTTTTCAACCGTTGGTAATTTGATTGAAACCAACGATAAGGTAATCTTAGAATCCATTGTTCACCTTAAGACTGCCTACTATAACTTGAATGAATTTTTACAAGCTACTAGATTTGATTTGTCTATCAAATCTCATCAAGTCATGTTAAACAATTTATTCATTTTCTTGGAAGTTTCCTTGAATGAGTACGGAACTTTGGCAACCACCGAGGAATACATCAAAGCTGGTTTCACAGACAATCCTAGAAAGTTTGTTGTTGATCATTTCACCATTTTACTTGCGATGGATCTCAAGATCTTCCTTAAAGATCCTAATTTGTTGTTCAAAAAGAGATTCCATGAAGAATTAATGATGAGTGACCATTCCAGAACTTTCCCATTGTATTTGTTCATCGACAGATGTACAGAATTGTGGATCGATATTTTCCACAAGAAGGTGCAATACCCATTGATTTATGATAACATTTTATCTTGGGAGTTAATGATTTATTACAGTATGAATAACTGTCTTATCTTATGGCAAGAAACTAAAGCCCAATTAGAAAACACCACTGATGTCGACAAGATTTTGGATTTGTTGAAGTGTAGTGTGGTCGGTTTGGAGAGAGACATAGGCTCAAAAACTAAAACTATAGAAGAGTGTCTTGACATTACGTCTTCATATACAACGGAGCAAATGAGACATGAACAAGTTGAAGCTTTGAAAGAGGATCATTTGCACACATGGAATGGAAGACTCACTGAATTCAATAAGGAATTATCTAAAGAAGTATTAGATTTCGTTAGTGAACAAAGAGTGATACAATTATTAAAAGGTTCATGGGTTTATACTGAACAACATGGTGAATATCTTTTGAGAACTAAAGATAGAAAACCAGCAAACCTCAAGTACTATTTCATGACGTTATCACCAAATAGACAAATGGTGTATTATAAAGCATTTGTTGAAAAGCCAATTTCAAATCCTACATACGAAGAGATGGAAAGTCAGTTTTTCAGGTTGACGGAAATTGCAGATTTCAAGTCAACTAAAATTGGTGATCAAGTTGGAGAAGAGGATAAGAAGAAAAATAGCATGTTGATTTCTATTAAGGGTACTATCTCTTATGAGAAAATCACATTCGTTGCAGATGATGGTAAAAAACTTTTAAGTTTCTATACTGATACTCAAGTTAACAAGTACGTTTGGTTAGATGGGTTAAAAATGTTGAAGGGACAAATCAATCAAGGTCAATTATCTACTGACACAGAAAAACAATTAGAGAGCTTGGTTGATATTAGAAGAAATACTCAGTTGTTACCTTTGGAAAATAAGAAGATTCAGCTTCAAGAAGAATTGGATTTAGGAGATGATGATGAGTTTTATGATATGGATGAGCTTTGTTCAGTAACCGAAGACTTTTACTATAGATAAGACTGATTCAACCATATCACAATTAATTTGAGAGCAAAAATATCGTATTTATTGAATAAATATGATACCATATTCTATAATATTCTATAATATTTTCAAATTGTAAGTTGATGGCCAATTCCCAAATTTAGTACATTATACTGTAGCGAGAATCTAGTTATAGTGGTGAAAATTTAATTCAAATTGCACCAAACCAATTACAAAATGTCACAGGGTTTTACAATCCCATCAGTACATTTTGAGTATTATTAATGAACATCAATAAGTAAACAAATATAATTGAATTCACTCAGTTTTGGCGTTCTTGGTTCCCTTCTCCACAACTCATCTCTCCTTCGCACTACTTCCATATTCTCACTATATCAATTTTTTCAACTCATCGCTATCTGTTAAACAAAATGGCTAAATCAACTAAGAAACAGCCCAAGGATGACTTGATCTTGACCTTGGAAAGTGACTCAGAGAATGAAGCTATACAATACCTGTCAGATTCTGAAGTAGAAGAGCAACCCCAAAAGAAGACCAAGAAAGTAAAGGCAGCTAAGAAATCTGCACCTAAGACTGAGACCACTGAAGAAGATGAGAAGGATGATATCAATCCAGACTTCTTATTCTCTTTGGAAGGGTTTGAAACTACCAAATTTGACGGTTGGGACTTCAAAGTTAAGGAGGAACAACCAAAGCTGGGTAGAGATGTCGATTTGGACGGAATATTGAGAAGAAAGGGTGGTTTGGTGAACTTAGCCAATGTTGAAGGTGACAAGAAATTTGAAGTAAAGAAAGAAGATGAAGATGAAGAGGAGGAGGAGGAAGAAGAAGAGGAGGAAGACGAAGAAGACGAAGACGAAGAAGATGATGAAGATGACGAAGAAGAAGACGAAGATGAACTTGCAATGGATGGCTTTGGAATGGGTGCCCAAGACACTGAAGCACAATCCGATGAAGAAAATGAAGAATCTAAGAAGGAGGGCGATAATAGTGAAGATGAAGAATCATCTGTGGAAGCTGATATGGACGAGGAACACCCAGGATCCGATGTTGAAGTTGAGGAAAATGCCGATGAGGATTCTGCTGAAAAGATTGCCGAATTCTACGAGACCCCTGAAGCTCCAACATCACAAGCTCACATGACATTCCAATCATTGCAATTATCCAGACCAATCTTGAAAGGTTTGAGTCAATTGGGTTACACCAAACCATCGCCAATTCAATCTGCATCTATTCCTATCGCATTAATGGGTAAAGATATAGTTGCTGGTGCCGTGACTGGTTCTGGTAAAACTGCAGCTTACATGATCCCAATTATTGAAAGATTATTATACAAACCATCCAAGGTATCTGCCACCAGAGTGGTTGTTTTAACCCCAACTAGAGAATTGTCTATTCAAGTTTGTGATGTGGGTAAAAAGATTGGTAGATTTGTTAACAATTTGAACTTTGGTTTAGCCGTTGGTGGTCTTAACTTGAGACAACAAGAACAACAATTGAAGAGTAGACCAGATATTGTCATTGCTACCCCAGGTAGATTGATTGATCATATTAGAAACTCTCCATCTTTCAACATTGATGCTTTAGAGATTTTGGTCATTGATGAAGCCGATAGAATGTTGGAAGAAGGTTTCCAAGTGGAATTGAACGAAATTTTGTCACTCATTCCAAAACATAAGAGACAAACTTTATTGTTTTCTGCTACCATGAACACCAAAATTCAAGATTTGATTCAATTATCTTTACAAAAACCAGTTAGAATTATGATTGATCCACCAAAGTCTACTGCGGTCAAATTGATTCAAGAATTCGTTAGAATTAGAAAGAGAGATCAATTAAAATCCGCATTACTTTTCCAATTGCTTAAGGATATTAATCCTGACCAATCAAATAGAATTGTTGTTTTTGTTGCAAGAAAGGAAACTGCTCATAAACTTCGTATTGTCCTTGGTTTATTGGGTATGAGGGTATCAGAATTGCACGGATCTTTAAGTCAAGAACAAAGATTGAAGAATGTTTCTGATTTCAAGAATTTGGTTGTTCCAGTGTTAATTTGTACCGATTTAGCTTCTAGAGGTTTGGATATTCCAAAGATTGAAATTGTCATTAATTTCGATATGCCAAAGTCTCATGAAGTTTATTTGCATAGAGTTGGTAGAACTGCCAGAGCTGGTAGAGATGGTAGATCTATCTCATTCGTTGGAGAATCTACTCTGGATAGAGCCATTGTTAAGGACACCATCAAGGTTATTAGTGAAGATGCCAACAAGGATAAATCTAAGGCCATTTCTAGAAATGTTGATTGGAAACAAATTGAAGGATTAAATAAAATTGTTCAAGAGAAGGAGAATGATATTCAAGAAGTTTTGGAAGAAGAAAAGCTGGCTAAAGAAATCTTGATGGCAGAAATGGAAATCAACAAGGCCAACAATATGATTAATCACCAAAAGGAAATTCAATCCAGACCAAAGAGAACTTGGTTCAAGGCCGGTGCAGAAGATAAGAAACAAACCGAAGTGATGAGACATTTAACTAAGAGTGGTAAGCAAGTTAATGCTAAAAAGAGAAAGGCCATTGAGGTTAAGAAGGAAGATAATGGTAGATCATATAAGAAAACTAAGAATGATAGAGTGACCGATCAGAAGAGAAACCCTAAGGCTAAAATCGGTAAACCTAAAAAAGGCAAGCGGAATTAATTCATGTATAATATAATAGACAGAAATTACCTCAACCAACCGTAAATATCATACCATTTTTCATAGATATTAATATCCACAAACATTTACTACAAGTAAACTACTACAATTAAACTTTTATTCTCAAAGCATTATTACAACCACAATGGTATTTTTGTAGTTATATAAGTTATTACTAGATAGAGGATCCATATCCATGTAATTTTCCGTAATATCCGTTTAAGAAGATTATTTAAGTTAATTCTTTTAGAACAAATAATTTTTTATACATCTAATTTACCAACTTTCCATTCTAAACACTCTAACCAATATAGTCTAAATAATTGGCCCTTTTACTTTCATTTACCTTGATTTACCTTCATTACTTCCTGGTAATATACCACTACAGAGTGTAGATCACATGACCGAATATCTCATGTTCAGATATAAACACCGAGTCCTCATTCATAATCTGTAATAATGATATTCTCTAATGGGTACCAAAAATTGTTTAATGGAAGTCATTCAACCGATGTCAATAGTCCCATGAAGCTCTTGCTTCAAATCATCATTCTCCAAAGTTTCTATTATCTTTCAGCCCTCATAATGTTTTATCTCATAGCATCATTAAATGGATATGATTTTGAGATCAGTTGGATATTTCTGTGGGAATTGGTAAGTCTGAACAATGCAATGGGTCTAACGTTGTTTTCCATTTGGCTCTTTGATTCCTTGCTTTGCGTACTCTTCGTTACCATAATTGTGGGGAGATCTAAGCTTGCATGGGATTTTGCCATCACCATTCATATCATCAATTTGTTAGTGGTATGGTTATATAGTGGCAAGTTTCCTACTTCAATATTGTGGTGGTGTTTACAAATCTTAAGTGGAGTGTTGTTGGTGACATTGTCAACCTATTCTACGAGATGGAAGGAGTTGAGAACCACCTTCTTCGATAATATGTTGGACCAACAGGAGTTGGGCCAGGTCAACCATGGAGGAAATTCAATAGAAATGACTGATATACCCAAGGAACTGGCTCTGCGTGAGTGATAGAACCATCCAATCAACAATACATTAAATATCCAACATCAGTCATCCTAACAACAGTTATCCTGACATCATCCAACCTAACATCATCCAACCCAATACCATTCATCGCAATACCAAACATTGCAATTATCGCAATACCATTCACAATACCAATCATCGCAATACCAGTCCTCCTCTAATCAATTTCCTAACAACAATTACCCAACAATTCATAGTTTGCATTAATATAAAACGAGCAATTTAAGACCAGCGTATCAATGGTTGAATCCATTGGAATAGATTTTGATAGTTTCGACATCGGCTCTGGTTGTGGCAGTAAAGAAGTTAGCAATCCGGCCCAATAGAAGCATTAGATCCTTCTTTCGCAACCACTGAACCACAGTTGTTGAAATCTTAGTCAATACAATGAAAGTTACAATGAAAGTTGTTTAGTCAATGGTGTAGTCAATTATGGTCTTTTGGTTGATGACGCTCAAACTACGAGTTCAATGGTACCCCTAAAATATCTGTTATGGAACAACAAGATTATATCAAATCAAATAGACTTATTAGACTGGTTAGAATTGGCTGTTGTTTCACCTAAAACCCATGTAAAGGGACAGGAGTGCACATACTAAGATGCAGGAATCATATCACCAAGATGGAAGAAATCTGTGAACAGGAAGTCTAACAACGAAGGCGGCTGAGCTGGAAAAAAGTATAAAAGACCAAAGAATATATATTGAGTAGATCAAGGGAAGATCAGGGAAAACCAAGGGAAAACCAAGGCAAAATCGAGGAAGAATCAGAGTGATCTTGAAAAGACAGATCCTCTCGAGTTCATCAGTGAATTTAGTAACAGATTAGCTACGTATAAAAATATAGGAAGTTAATTACGCTTCGAGATAAGATACTGTTAGAAGGTTATATTAGTAAACTCATACAACGGTTATACAATGTAATCAAGGACTAGACTTATCTTAACAAAATAACAGGGCGTGTGGCGTAGTTGGTAGCGCGTTCGCTTAGCATGCGAAAGGTCTCCGGTTCGACTCCGGACTCGTCCATTTTTTGCATTACGTGCTGTTCCCTTGTAAAGCAAAAACCCAAACAAACCGTTCTTGGCTATAGAATGGAATTCAATAAAACAAACACGCCAAGCACACTATATCAAAGTGGTTGATAGATGCAATGTTTTTAGGTTAAGATAATTTCAAAGGTTATAGGACAAACCGGTAAAGATCGAAAAATCTCGGCCAGCCTCAAAATAGCTGGCATTTACCCTATCCAATTGTCCAATTGTTTCTAGTTGTCTACCTTCCCTACTGATAGATGATAGGCAAATTCCCTAGAATCAGAGCTCATGCTCCATGACATTGCATGCCTGCACACAACCGGGGTCTATTGTTAGGCGAGGCTGGTACCTGGTATTTGGCATGCGGTGAGGAACTCAGTCAGGTACTAAACCAGCCATCAAAACAATACCAAAATGCCAAGTAGAGTTTGATAATGAATCTCAGGCTACTCATAATCGCATGGGCTTCAGTTCAAGAAACTCCACCAACGTTTGTATGCACTTTGTAGGCACTTTATAAGCTTAGAAGATTCATTCCAGCCATGGTTGGACTTACTCAAATGGCTGCATGCCCAATTAGGCATGAGATTGCACCCGTTGAGGACAGTTGATTGCACCCATTGTTTGAGGACAGTTGATTGCAACTTAGCACCATAACCTTATAAAGAGACACCTAGTCCCTGATTTAGAAACCATCCCTTCAAATCCTCCACCTCAGAACCTAGACCGAGACATGATACCTAGAATCGCCCAAACCTGGCATGCGTTGGTTGCAGCTGCCTTGTTGATTGAAAGTGCGGTAGGTTTACCTACTGGCCCCACCCAACTCACAGTTGCTGGGTTGTTAGAGGGCAGAGATACCAATAGCCGGGTGTTAGCCATGGGGTTTAATGTGAGAAAGTATCAGAATCTCTTCAAAGGTGGCAATTTCAGTCTCCCTCAAGGAGTAACCCAGCTGGGTCCAGTTGGCCCAGTAGAGGCCCCTATCGACAACTTGTTGTTCCATTATAACATCGATTTAGAAATTGGGTCCAGCAAGCAAAAGGTCACCGTATCAGTCGATACCGGGAGCTCTGACCTCTGGGTGGTGGGAGCTGACGCAACCTGTCAGAGAAACTCCGACTGCAAATCGCTGGGAACCTACGACTCATCACAGTCGAAGAACTTCAAGAAACTCGACCAGGACTTCCTGTTGACATATGTGGATCAGACTTCTACCAGTGGTTCCTACGTGTTGGATGACATCACGCTTCCTGCATCAGGTGTTACTGTCAAGCAAGTGCAGTTTGCTGATGCCAACACTACGTCCACATCCTTTGGCATTTTGGGGATTGGGTTGAACTCTTCCGAAGCACCCATTTTCGCTGGGGATGAGAATGCTAAGCCATACCCCAACTTCCCTTGGGCTATCAAGAACCAGGGGATTATCGATAGGGCTGCCTACTCGTTGTTCTTGGACGAATACGACGCTCTGGCTGGAACTTTACTCTTTGGAGGCATCGACACCGCGAAATTCGATGGTACCCTCTATAAGGAGGCTGGAGCCTTTCCAAGCAGGTTGGGATTGCTGATAGACTCATTATCCTTCGATAGAAAAATCACTAACGTATCCACTGGGTTTGTTTTTGACTCTGGCTACTCATACTCTGCTTGGCCACTTACGGTGGCTGATGCCATTGGAAGTGCTCTCGAGGGTTCCTCCAAGGGTAGTGGAGGAACCCCATGGCTGGCAAATTGTGCCCAACCTGATAAGTACATCACCTTGACATTCGGAAAGGGAGCCAAGAAGATCCAGGTTCCATATTCGGGATTCATTGCCCCAAATCAAGATTCCACTGGAACTTGCGGCACCACCATCACTTACAGTTCCGATGGTTCAGACTACAACAATTTGCCCACTTTGGGTGACGATGTTTTAAGATCTTTTTACGTGGTTTACGACATCGAGGACAACACCCTTCAGATTGCCCAAGCAAAATACACTTCTGACTCCAACATCATTCCTATCGAATAGATCAAATTTATCAAATTTTTTTACCTGATCGAATTGATTAGATCAAATAGATTACATCCAGTTTACCTTTCAACTACTTCAAATTATTAATGTTACTAGACGAATGCATCGTTTTAGAATAATTCAATCTATTCTATTATTCTCTATAGATTGAAATAATCATGTCTCGGCATCATGCAATGTGGCAAGCCACATGTATAATAATTAAAATATTGTCTTATTCGAAATAATCGTAGTCATCATCATCATATCCCCGTGATACTCCCGAATTGTTGTCGATTTTTTTCCCATCTACTTCATCTTCTTCTTCACTTTCGGTATGGCCATCAGTGACTAGCTTTTGTGAGTCATAACGATATTTATCTCTTGACTCGACGATTCGCTCAGAATCGATCTCATTACTCAATCCCATCAAGGCCTTCGATAAAGCTTCAGTGGTACCGATGATAGGACGTATCAAAATGATTGGTGACGATTTGAGTACCGATGTCAATGAATCCTGGAAAGTTTCTGCTTCATTCATTTCATTCCTTAAATTCACTATTGCCCGCTTGGTCACCTTGTAATTCATCCCTAATGCCTTGTAGGCCGATTCAATCCCCTGCTTGAATGATTCTGGTGGATTAGAATAGGGACTCACCAATTTATCATTTGAGCCATTAAGCTCATCGAGATCACTATCACTATCAGAATCACCAGTATTACTGTTAATTCCATGAGAATTGTCAAGAATGAAAATTGATCTGCTCATCAATTCTTTATCGATAGCAGGTGATTCCTCATCCTCATCGATTTCCAAATACGAGTAAAGTTTTCTGCTTCCGTACTGATCTTTGTCGATCTTCGTGTATCGATGCAAATTTTGAGAAGAAGCAAACAAATCATTTTGAAATTTACCATCATTGACCTCAGGAGTTTCAGATTTGGTACTTGTGGATCTCTTCTGCTGAGACAATCTCGCCCCCGATCCTTCACCGCCAAATAATTCTTCTCCTTGCTCTAACATAACCTGAGTTCCTGATGCTAATTTCGCACCCAAGTTGATTATCTCATACCCAGTAGTTTTAGCAAATGACAATGTCCCTTTCTTCAAACTCCTGATGAGACGTCCATCTTTTTTATATTCACTGATTGGAATTGCAATCAAATCTTTCATACCACCACCAATATTAACAAGTGATCTTAAAGGGGAAAGACCAGCCAATAAATTTCCTATCTGAGATTGTTGTATGCTAGGAGCCCAAGCTTTTCCCAATGCAAATCCAAGCTTATCGAAACCATGAATTCCGTATACTTTTACCTTTTGTAATTGAAGGTCTGAACCATCAAGTATAAAAAAGTTAACGAATTCTGCAGTTCTTCCTGATCTTATACCAGCATAATCAATTTTTTTGGGTTTATAATCCAATTTAAGCAGGATGTTATCCATTTCAAATTTCTGCAAATAAATAATTTCATCGGGAGGTAATTCAAATCTAGCATCTTTGAATTCAAAAAATCTCGTCATATAATCCAATGTGTCTTGATCAACATGTAAACGGAGAGGTAAGGTAGATACTTTCATTATGGTTTCTGCTGCAACCAATTTAGGTTCTGGTCTGACATTAGTGATTGTTAACTTGAGGATGCTGGTACCAATTTCTCTCTTACCTTGAATATTCATATAGCTCAAAAATTTGTTCCAGGTAGATGATGGCAAATTATCATATATAACAAAATCTTCTATCCTTAGTTCTATTGTACTCAAGACTTCATAATCTAATGAAGCATCTGTTACATCTTTTCTTGGATCTCTAGTAGAATAAATCAAAATATCGGCTTCAAAATTCTTTAAATCAAGCTGGACCTTGTGTGTTAATGATCTTCTGATCTTTAAATTCCGATAATTCTTCTTCAAGTTAAAATTTGTCTTGACTTCTCCCGATTTGTTTCCATTAGTTTTACTATGAACTTCTTCATTTATATTGTCAGTTAATTCTCTTGTGGATGCTCCCTTAGGCATTGTTAATTGTATTGATTGGAAGAGGGTTTCTCGATACAGGGTTGATAAGTCCGAATGATTAGACATTTCGTGGAAGTCGCTGCCAATTTCCTCACTTTCCTCACTTTCCTCTTCGTGCATTATATTGTCTCTTTCAGTTAAACTTTCTGCCTCTTGTATTCTGCTCATTCCTCCACCACGAAAGTTTTGATTGGATTGATATTTCGGCACCTTCTTAGAGATAATTTCAGACTGTCTTATAGAAGAATCCTCGGGTTTCTTTTCAAGTTCCTTTTCAAGTTTTTTAGCCTGTTCCTCAATTCGTTTAACAGCAGCTTTAATAGATTTTCTCGTGCTTTTCCAATCATATCCATCATACATGTAAATCTTGACTGTAGCTAAGTATATGTTCAATTTTAATGGATAAGTCTTGAACTTTTCCAGTTGGTAAGACTTAGATTTGGTGAAGTGATCTTCTTCAATTGAAAATGAAGTTGAATCTATGCCCTTGTCAGAATTAAGTGAATTTTGAGTAAGGGTCAAGTCTTGCAATCCTTGGTCCAAGATGGTCACCGAGTCAAATGCAGCATCACAATCGGATTCTTGGAAACTAATGTCGTTATTTTCTTTTTTAACCTCAGTCTTGTTGTCCAAGGGGGAGTGATTCTTTTGTTTATCAGAAACCTTAGTATTCATACTAGAGCCTTTGAATTGATCACATAAATCGGCCAATAAATTGATTTCTTCATCTACTGTCACTCTCAGTCTATCTCCATCTGAAAAATTCAATGGAAGTTTCAAGTCATTCACTAATTGAAGCAATGCTTGTGCAGAGTCTGCGCACAACTCCAATTGGTGCTCATCTGAATTGACTTTGATATCCAAGAGTGACCTATTTGAGGAAAGTGGTGTACCCTCATTTGGTAACTTGTTATCAGAAAGCTTATTTGCCGTGATACTAATGTGGGTACAATTAACTTTTCCTACCGAGATGAATCCAAGTTGCTGATAGAAAGAAAACGGGGAAATATAGGTGGGAACCTGAAGATTCAGCTTTGAATTTTTGCTAGATACTATTGGCTCGATATTTGCCGCATCATCAATTAACAATAGTTGTACTTCACGTAAAGAACTTTTGATATAGAACAGATGCTCTAATGAAATATCTGCGCTTGCTTTATTAAGTATTATAATTGCCTTGCTCTTTAGTCTTCCGGGAGTCATACCTAAAACACAGTCGACCAATGTAAATGATACATCGAACCTCTTTGAAAGTTCTGGATGCTTTGCTTCTATTGTAACTTTTGCATGTCTATGTTTGTTTGAATCTTCTGGTAATCCTCGAGTTTCGCTGGACAGTGTAGGTTTATCTTCTTTTAATCGATTATGTTGAAATTCTTCAAGAAAAGTTAACCAATGTGTATAGTATTCAAACACAAAATTGTAAAGCATAATATTGATCAGATTATACTTTTCAGTAGAATTTGAATTCAACAAAATAGAAGGAAGCTTCTTTTCCGTATAAGAACGATTTTGATAATCTGCTATAATTGTCTCACTCAAAGATTTGATATCGATTCTCGTTACTCGAAGGGAATGAACATACCCATGCGTGATATGATTGATTTGGTAAAGAGATATATCCTGCAAAGATATTTTGATTCTTCCAAAATTTGGTGTGACATCAGCGATCTCGATTCTCACCTCTTTCATCAAAAATCTGAATGAAGCAACAGTAGTTCTATTCATTCCCATAAATGCGGTTTTGGATATTGAACTGGATTGTCCAAAATTTCGAGATCTTCTATTCATAGGAGCCATACCTGCGCCTAAGATGGGTGAAACTTTTGATCCACTTGGCTTTTTGAATTGAAATGAATTGTTTGATGAGTTACATTGAGCTTGTGATAAATCAGTAAATAATTTCATAAAGTCCGTCAATTGGTCTGATATTTGAGTGAATAAGTCAAAATTCAATGTGGCATGTAACTTTGCAATACAACAATTCAAGCATGAACTTGCGAGGACCTGCCTCTGAATATTGCTTGAGCTGTTTCCTGAAGTTGAAGTACCTTCTAAGAATGCTTTGAATTCCATATACTTTGTTATAATTTTTAATGAGCTAAGCTTTCCAATGGTTGTTTCCTTTTTATCATCCATATTAAACCAGGAAAATTGAATGTTGGATATGAACAAGCGGTCTTGGAGAAGGTTGAAGTTGAGGGGTGAGGTAGAAGTTTTAAACATAGACAGTGAGTTGATAATGGTATTGATGTTTAATATTGCCGTCTGTAAGATAAATTGCAGTTTGGAGTTCATCAGTTGAGTCTCTGAAGTTGGATGATCTATGGATTCTTGTTGAATTAGGCTAATGATTGCTTTCAATGAGTTGTACTCCTTGAAAATTGAACCAAGTCCATTTCCAAAATTAGATAGAATCATCATAGTGCAGAGGTCGAGATTAATATCAGCAGTTTTAGACATAAGAAGGGTAATTTCATTATTGACATTCTTTCCTTCTGACTTTTTCAGCAATTCAAATCTAATGTCTGCCTTTGAATTTGCCGGCTTTGTTTGAGGTGGGGTTGAATTCGAATGTTCTGCCTCGTTTTCCTGAGGTGGTTTGTGTTCATTTTCAGATTCCCCTTGTTCAAAACTGAAAATAGTTTTCTCTGTATCTCGTTCTCCTTCAATAATCTTAAAACTCTCTACTCCACCATAAATTAAATTCTCATTCTTTTGCTTAACGTTCAAATTATGAAGAATGAATCTTATTGCACTAGCTGAAACAAATTCTCCATCTATTTTTAATGCTGAAGTGGTACTAACTATAATGTTAGAAATATGAATTTTATTGAATATGGGTTCATTAATCTCATCGGTCAGTGTATTAGCAGAATCTTCTTCTTCACTAATTTCATCATCATTAGAGTATTGTGGAAATTTGGCGTTCTTAATTTCATTCTTCAACTTTTGTTTCTTAATGTGATGTCTTTTGATTTTTAAACTTCTCGAGACACTCTCAAAAATTGATATGATTGTTGGAGTCAATGGAGTACATGCTATTTTAACATCTCCCACATTCACTTTGAGATTTGAAACCAGCGCTAAGCCTTCAAATTCAATATCAATGGTATCAATAAATAATATTATTGGGGGCTCCAGACTGAGATTCGGTTTCGTCTTTTCAAATGATTGAAAAGCTGCACTCATATAAATTGAGCTGGCTTCATCATGAGTAAACATCATACTATCCATTAATGATTCATCGCCATAATCATTACTTGTGTCTTCTTCTTCAGAGACCTCATCTCCAGAACTGCTGGAATCATTGTGGGTATTAATTTCTGGATGGTTAGAGTCAGTATCAGTGTCAGTATCACCCGGATTGACAAATGGTTTGCACGTAATTACACGAACACCCAGAATATTAAAATTTCTAACTCCATTCAAGGTACTGAACTTAATTTCATCCACCTGTAGTAATAATTCTGTTAGATCCGAAATTATTTTTATCTTTAAGTTACAGATATTGACTTGTAATCTCAGTAATGCCATCTCCACAGCTTTTGCCATCACACCACCCAAAGCTGTAGGTTTTGAAGAAGGGTTAGGTGATGATTCCGAACGAAGCTTATTTTGCTCCTCTTCTGAATCAGTATCGGCATCGAGGATGATCGTATTAGCCAAATTGGCTGTACTTTGAGCCAACAGAAACAGTACACTGCTTGCTATATCCTGATTGACGTCAAAGTCGGAAGCAAGGACAATTTCCACGTTGTTGGCATCTATCTTGACACCCCCGACCATTAATCCTGTACCTCCAACAGTATTCAATTCGAGGACTCCCACCTGGCCACTGCGTAGATTGCAACCAGGTATTTTGCCCACCTTATCAGGATCTATGGTGACATCACGTAGAACAATGTTATTGAGCGATACTTCTTCAAGGTTGGGAAGGTCAATTTCTGAAAATAACGAGAGTTGTTGGAGGACGTACAATAGTAGCCGTTTCTGGATATTCTGAGGGATCCACTGTGGCATTTTAGTATTTGGATAATGTGAATCTGGGTAGTTATGGACAACTTTCACACTTGGATTGCTTCTATTAAATAAGTTGGCACAACAGGTTTGATATTATGTACAATCGGTGATTCTGGGAGGAATTATCTATGATTAGTTGAGAAGCTCCTTATGCACCCGAATGATGAATATTGCCTTTGGAGGTTGTTGTTTTTGTTCTTTTGGTATTTTATGGTTTTTATCTCAAAGAAAATGGACTTGGATTAGACTGTTCTGCAAATGCGGCTTCGTCAGCTCCTGCCAATTTCCAATTCACGAACTCTTTACTATTGTAAACCTTTGGGTGATATCTGGAGTTGATAAGACTAGTGATTTAAGAGTGCATATAACGTGCGTGACTTTAATCTGTGAGAACTTAAGGGTAATTACAAAAGTGAAGGTTGAGTTGTAACCTGTAATCTGACCTGGGCTCCTTTAGTAGCATTGATTTTTGCTTTTTGCTTTTTGCCATTTGCCCTCTATATTTTGTCTTCTGGCTTCGGCTTCTATATATCATATGTGGCTATTAATGATTTGTTCTATCTATGGATAAGATGATGTTGTGGGTGACTGAATTTTAAATCAGAAACTTTATTCTATTATAGACATCTTGCCAAGGGTGGACCCTTCTTTAAAAGTTTGGTGGACGTTATAATTTATTATTACCCATCTGAATGGAAATATCAATTTTAAATTGAAACTCCGAAAGGAGTGGGTTTCCAGTTCTTGTGCTTTTCGAAAAGAAAGCCCGTTTGCGTTTTCCGCTTTGTATCACCTCCCAATTCCTCTTCATTCTCTCTTTTAGTACCTAAAACTTCATCAAGTGAAGGAGCACTAAATTTTTCAAACTCTGCTAAATAATTTAACTTTCGTATCACATCATCAATTTTTTGACTCTTCAGTTGTGGCTTAAGTTTCGTTAGTATCTTTTGATATAATTCGATGTTTTTATTTTTGTTGCTGTTAAAAACACTAATAACCTCATCTGCAATAAAATCAATTAAATCCGCTATATTCTTCAACATAGAGGATCCTGGAAATTTTTTGCTCTCCACTTTCAAAAAACTGGCTTTGGAGTAGAATAGAGGAAATTTAGGTGGCACTTCAATGAGGTCTCCACTTAAAAATGCCACCCATTCTAAGAATTGTACAATTTCAAATGGGTGGGTTATGTTCTTAAAAAGCTCGTTCTCTGAGTCTCCTTGGAGAAATGTCTTGCATGCTATAAGTGCCCTCTCGAGTATCTTCAATTTCACTATAGGACCCGATTCGTCCAATAAAGGCCGGTATAACTTGATTAATAATGGGTTGAATTTAAGTTTCGACTTCTCTGAGATCTTGTTCGAATTATAAATTAAGAAGGATTCGAATAGAAGTTCTTCAACCAATAAATCCGTACCATTGAAATTCTCAAGTCCCTTGTATTTGAAAAGAGAATTATTCCCACAGATCTTATTAATGGATTTAACTACCTTCCAAAACAGAACATTTTGTTTGGATCCAGCAGGCAAGTGATCCGAATCCAAATCAACCTTTCTAATTTTCTTGTAAATTTTCAAGTTGGAAAGTAATTGAGAAGTTTCAACAATTCTACTATAATGATCTTTGAGTGGATTGCTGGTTTGAGGAAGGTCAATTCCAACCTCGTAGTCCTTATAATATTCCTCATTATCCGTGATTGATAACCAATAGTTGTCATAAAGCCAATTGAGAGCTTTCCGGCTGGCCGATCGGCATATTTCTATCGAAGGTAGGGATTCATGGGTCGCCATATGTCTGATATCGACAAAAGAAGTAGGGAGTCCGAGCGACCTCGCTATCTGGTGCATGGGCATGGCATATTGTGATTGTTGGAAGGGATCTATCAATCCATTAACAAACCGTACCAATGCCATAGTATATGCCAACTGAGTCACGGTGATGTCATGGTCATGGTCATCTTGTAGAAAGATGGAAGTAATCAATGCAGTGATCTCCACTCCATGGGGCATACGACCCCGGGAAGAATATATTTTTACTCTTTGTACTGCTTGATTTCTAAGGTCATTGGTAGGACTGAAGTTATAGAACCAGTCTCTTAACTCAAATAGGTCATTAACGGATTTATATGGTGTGACAGTGGGTGCCTTTAGCTTGAAGGGGGTCGGCGAAGCTGTTCCCAATATATCTGGAGAGTTTACCCCAGTAGAACCCTGACTGGTCATAGGTATATTGGTAAATTGGTATATTGGATGTAATGAGACGTGCAAGGTTCAACATCAACACTTTTCGCGAAGGCCTTAAAGGAAGACATGGACTAGATCAACTGAGTAAGAAAATTTAGGAGGGGTATGAAGCTCGGCGGAAGAAGCGGAAATAAGCCTGAAAATAAGCCTGAAAGTTGTATACGTCTTATAGATTTACTCAGTTTACAGTCATGCTTCATTTTACTATG